>CAUYLG010031090.1:0-132673 GCA_963573385.1 Cacajao melanocephalus | reverse complement strand
CATTTTTCTCAGTATCACATTACACCTATTTTAAAAGTGACCACATAATTGGAAGTAAATCACTCCTCAGCAATTGCATAGCATTTCACAGCTTTAAGTAAAATATTGGTTGGCTGCTTGTTTGTTATTTTCATCTCTTATTCCTTCCTCTCTCCATTGTTAAGTACAATTGTTGGCATAAAAGAGGTTTTTAATACCCATTTTTAGACTGCATTCTAGCCTGGGCAATAGAACAAGAATCTCGTTCTCTCTCCCTCTTTCTCTTCCTCTTTCTTTCTCTCTTACATTCTTTTTTTTCTTTCTTTCACTCTCATTTTCTTTCCTTTTTCTTTCTTTCAAAAAATAAAAAAAAATTAAATTAAATTAAAA
The DNA here is from genome assembly GCA_963573385.1 of Cacajao melanocephalus. NCBI lineage: Eukaryota > Metazoa > Chordata > Mammalia > Primates > Pitheciidae > Cacajao > Cacajao melanocephalus. Next base: position 132,304 of record CAUYLG010031090.1, on the reverse strand, counting down.
AAAAAAAGTAAACTATAATCCAATGAGGCAGAGGCATGTAGAGGCAGACGGAGGAGATCTTGAGAAAGGTTTCATAGGTCAGGCCCGGACAATACATGTACGCTATAAGGTGGAGCCAGGCTTTAACAATAAATCTCTCAATCTCTCTCTCTCTCTCTCTTCGTATTTCTTGAAATGTTAAATGCCTATTCTCAGACTTAGTAATTCTAATTCCAGGAATTAACTGATTAATTTATATATATATATAAACACACACACACACACACACAAATATATATATTTATATACAATATACTATATATATAAATTTATATATTATATATTATTATATAATATTATATGTAATATATTATGTATATATTACATATATATAATGTGTGTGTGTGTGTGTGTGAGTATATATATATATATATATATATATATACTCCAAGGCTGGAGTGCAGTGGTGCGACCTCAGCTCACTGCCTGCAACCTCCACCTCCCAAGTTTAAGTGATTCTCCTGCCTCAGCCTCCTGAGTAGCTGGGACCACAGGCATGTGCCACCACACCCAGCTAATTTTTGCATTTTTAGTAGAGATGAGGCCAGGAATTTATTTAAACGCATGATGTAGCTACAAGCAAGTACACAGTAGCATCATTCCTAATAGCAAAAAGTCTAAAGCAACCTATGTGTCTATCAACAGTAACAGGATTGACGAAATAATGGTTCTTCCATACGCTGGAATGTTGTGTTGCTATTTTTAAAAATGCTGTGAATTTTTTTTTTAAATAAACAAACACAACTGGCTGGGTGTGGTGGCTCATACCTTAACCCCTGCACTCCGGAAGGCTGAGGCAGGAGGATTGCTTGAGCTCAGGAGTCAGAGACCATCCTGGGTAACATGGCGAAATGCATCCCTACAAAAAACTACAAAAACTAGCTGGGCATGGTGGCACGCGCCTATAGTCCCAGCTACTCATAAGGCTGAGGTGAGAGGATCGCTTGAGCATGGGAGGCAGAGGTTTCAATGAGCTGAGATCACATCACTGCATTCCAGGTAGGCAACAGAGACCTGTCTCATAATTAAAGAAAAGAATCTTAAATATTCATAATAACTAAACTATTAAAAGAGTTGTAAAATTATAAGGGGAAGGAGCTTTCATACATACATATATAGGTACACACACACACACACACACACACACACACACGAGATGGGGTCTCACTATGTTGTCCAGGCTGGTCTTGAACTCCTGGCCTCAACTGATCCTTCCACCTTGGCCTCCCAAAGCACTGGGACTACAAGCACAAATCACCATGCTATGCCCTACTTTTTTTTAATTAGCAAAAATAAAGATATCTCCAATGTAAGGGAAGAAAGAAAAGAAGAAAGAATGTAATGTTATAGTTTGTAATAACAAAAAAATAGAAAGAATAATTACCCTTGGCTCTGCTATTAGCTACTTGACTAAGTCTCTTTGGTTAAGACAGTTCCTTGGGCCTCAGTTTCTTCATCTATAAAACAATAGTTTTTAGACAATCTCTTAAAATATATTCTAGGTCTAAAATTCTATGATTTATGTGAGTATTAAAAATATTATAACTGGGTGTGACAGTATGTGCCTGTAATTCCAGCACCTCAGGAGGCTAAGGCAGGAGAATTGCTTGAGCTCAGGAGTTCAAGACCAGCCCTAGTAAAGCAGTGTGACCTCATCAGGTGTGCACGCACACACACACACACACACACACACACATAAATATGGAGTATATAAGATGTTTACTTCTTGTAGACCGACATGCATCCAGTACAACCACACATAGTTTGCACATTCCTGAGAAATATTCCTAACTGCTCAATGATTTATCTTCTTCATCTGTAAAATGGGAAGCACAAAAGTGCCTATCTCAAGGAGATGTTGAAGATTAAAGTAGATAATGTATGCTTTCATTTAGCACTGCACCTAGCACATGGTAATCACTCAATAAATGCTAGGCAATTATTTTTTCACATTATAAATTTTTCCCCTGGATGAAGACTAATTATTTTTTCCTCTTTGATCCTTTTCATATCAATCAAGAATTTTATTATTATTATTATAATAAAAGTAACAAACGCACATGGGAGAAAATTCAACAATTCAAGAAGGTACAGGTTGGGTATCTCCAATTCGAAAAGCTCCAAAATTGGAAACTGTTTTGTGTGCTGGCACGTCACTCAAAAGAAATGCTCATTAGAGCATTTTGGATTTCAGATTAGGGATGCTAAGCTGGGATGTATAATACAAATATTACAAAATCTAAAAAAAATCTAAAATCTGAATTACTTGTGGTCCCAAGCATTTCGGGTAACGGATACTCAACCTGTAACAATAACAGCAGCCACAGTTCTAATATTTATTGAGCACTCATTATGTACCAAGCATTAGGCGAATGGTTCTTAACAGATGGAAATTTTACCCCCAACGGGACATTTGGCAATGTCTGGAGACATTTTTGGCTGTCAGTCAGAGCTGCTGTTTCTGGTCGTTCTATGACGCACAGGACAGCCTTTCACAACAAATAATTATCTGTCCCAAAGGAAATAACAAAAAAAGAAAACTACAGACCAATATCCCTGATGAACATAGATGCAAAAATCCTCAACAAAATACTAGCTAACCGAATCCAACAGCATATCAAAAGATAATAATATGTCATGATCAAGTGGGTTTCATACACGGGATGCAGGGATGGCTTAACATATGCAAGTCAATAAATGTGACATATCACATACATAGAATTAAAAATAAAAATCATATGATCATCTTGCTCTCATTAGATGAAGAAAAAGCATTTGATAAAAGCCAGCATTCCTCTATGATAAAAACCCTCAACTAAATTGGCACAGAAGAGACATACCTCGAAGTAATAAAAGCCATATATGACAAACCCACAGCAAACATTATACTAAATGGGGAAAAGCTGAAAGCATTCTCCCTAAGAACTGGAAAAAGACAAGGATGCCCACTTTCAGCACTTCTATTCAACATAGTACTGGAAGTCCTAGCCAGAGCAATTGGATAAAGGAAAGAAATAAAGCACACCCAAATTTAAAAAGAGAAGGTCAAACTGTCATTGTTCGTTGATGATATGATCACATTCCTAGAAAAACCTAAAGACTCATCCAAAAAGCTCCTAGACCTGATAAATAAATCCAGCAAAGTTTCAGGATACTAAATCAATGTACACAAATCAGTAGCACAGCTATACACCAACAACAAACAAGCTGAGAATCAAACCAAGAACTCCATCCCTTTCACAACAGCTGCAAAAAAATAAAATAAAATACTTAGGAATATGCTTAACCAACAAGGTGAAAGATCTCTACAAGGAAAACTACAAAACACTGCTGAAAGAAATCACAGATGATACAAACAAATGGAAACATATCCCATGCTCATGGATGGGCATAATCAATATTGTGAAAATGACCATATGGCCAAAGCAATTTACAGATTCAATGTAATTCCCATCAAAATACCATCATCATTCTTCACAGAACTAGAAAAACAATCTTAAAATTCATATGGAACCAAAAACGAGCCCACATAGCCAAAGCAATACTAAGCAAAAAGAACAAAACTAGAGACATCACATTACCTGACTTCAAATTATACTACAAGGCTACAGTTACCAAAACCGTAGGCTACTGGTATAAAAACAGGCATATAGACCAATCGAACAGAATAGAGACTCAGAAAGAAATCCAAGTACTCACAGCCAACTGATCTTCGACAAAGCAAACAAAAACATAAAGTGGGGAAAGGACACCCTATTCAACACATGGTGTTGAGAAAACTAGCAAGCCACATGTAGAAGAATGGAAGTGGATCCCCGTGTCTCACCTTATACAAAAATCAACTCAAGATGGATCAAAGAGTTAAATCTAAGACCTGAAACCATAAAAATTCTAGAACATCACATCAGAAAAACTCTTCCAGATGTTGGCTTAGGCAAAGAAGTCATAACTAAGAACCCAAATGCAACAAAAACAAAAATAAATAAACGGTACCTAATTAAACTAAAAAGCTTCTGCACAGCAAAAGAAATAATCAGTAGAGTAAACAGACAACCCACAAAGTGGGAGAAAATATCTGCAAACTGTGTATCGGACAAAGGATTAATATCCAGAATCTACAAGGAACTCACACAATTCAGTAAGAAAAAAAAATCCCATGAAAAAGTGGGCAAAGGACATGAATAGACAATTCTCAAAGATATAAAAACAGCCAAGAAACCTATGCAAAAATGCTCAACACCAGCACAAGAAAAATGAAAATTAAAACCACAATGAGATACCACCTTATTCCTGCAAGAATGGCCATAATTAAAAATTCAAAAAATAATAGATGGTGGTGGGGATGTGAAAAGGGAACACTTTTACACTGATGGTGGGAATGTAAACTCATACAACCACTATGGAAAACAGTAAAGAGATTCCTTAAAGAGCTGAAGGTAGGTTCAAGGCATATTGATTCAAAAAAGAAAAAAAAAAGAACTGAAGGTAGAACGTAGAACTACCATTTGATCCAGCAATCCCACTGCTGGGTATCTACCTAAAGAAAAGAAGTCATTATATGAAAAAGACACATGCACACACATGTTTACAGCAGCACAATTTGCAATTGCAAAAATAAGGAACCAATCTAAATGCTCACCAACCAATGAGTAGATAAAGAAAATGTGGTATATATACACCATGAATACTACTCAGCCACAAAATGGAAAGCAATAATGGCTTTTGCAGCAACCTGGATGAAGCTGGAGGCCATTATTCCAAGTGAAGTAACTCAGGAATGGAAAACCAAGTATTATATGTTTTCACTTATAAGTGGGAGCTAAGCTATAAGGATGCAAAGGTATAAGAATGACATAATGGACTTTGGGGACTCAAGGGGATAAAAGACTACATACCGGATATAGTGTACACTGCTCGGGTTACAGGCATACCAAAATCTCAGAATTCACCACTAAAAAACTTATCCATGTAAGCAAAACTGCCTGTATCCCAAAAACTACTGAAATAAAAAAACAAAAAATGAAAAGAAAGAACTATCTGTCTCATGGTGTTAATACTGCTTAGGTTGAGAAACCCTACATCAGGGTAAGTTTCTCCAATTCACTTTTCATCTATCTTTCAATACAGCTTTATGAGGCACATATTATTATTATTCTACTTTACAGATGAGAAAACTAAGGCTTAGGGATGTTAATTAAGTCAACCAGGTCACAAAGTTATAAAGTAGAGGGGCAGAATGTTGAATCTCTACCATCTGATTCTACAGGTTTATTGTGTTTCCTTCCAAAATTTAACATGCACACAAAAAGCCTGTATTTTCTCCTTTTGAAGATACCACACATTGTTCTGCAACTGGAGTTTTTTATATCACACACATCTTTGACATCTCTCTATATTAAATTTATAGGTTCATATCATTCTTAACAAAGTATTCTAAAAAATGTCTAATTCATCAATATCCAACTTACGCACACTAATGTTGCTTTTAAAATTTATTAGCATGGTGGCTCATACCCGTGCTGCCAGCACTTTGAGAGGCTGAGGCAGGAGGATGGCTTAAGGCCAGGAATTCAAGACCAGCCTGGGGAACAAAGTGAGATTCTGTCTCTAAAAAAAAATTAAGGCCGAGTGCAGTGGCTTAATCCCAGCACTTTGGGAAGCCGAGCCAGGCAGACCATGAGGTCAGGAGATTGAGATCATCCTGGCTAATACAGTGAAACCCTGTCTCTACTAAAAATACAAAAAATTAGCTGGGTGTGGTGGCACGTGCCTGTAGTCACAGCTAGTTGGGAGGCTGAGGCAGGAGAATCGCTTGAACCCGGGAGGTGGAAGTTGCAGTGAGCCAAGATCATACCACTGCACTCCAGGCTGGGCGACAGAGCAAGACTCTGTCTAAAAAAAAAAAAAGAAATTTAAAAATTACCCAGGTGTGGCGGTGCATCACTGTAGTCCCAGCTACACAGTAGGCTGAGGCAGGAGGATGGCTGGAGCCCAGGAGGTCACAGCTGCAGAGAGCCAAGATCACACCGCTGTACTCCAGCCTAGGTGACAGAGTGAGACCCTGTCTCAAAATAACAACAACAACAAACAAACAAAAATGCTGTGGCCAGGCACAGTGACTTACACCTGTAATTCCAGCACTTTGGGAGGCCGAGGTGGAAGGATCACCTGAGCTCAGGAGTTCAAGACCAGCCTAAGAAACATAGCAAGACCCCAACTCTCCAAAAACAATTTTTTTAAACAATTAGCCAGATGTGGTGACACATGCCTATAATCCCAGCTAGTTGGTTGACTGAGGTAGGAGGATAGCTTGAGCCCAGGAAGTCGAGGCTGTAATGAGCCATGATCGAGCCATTGCACTCTAGCCTGGGTAACAGAGGGAGACCCTGTCTCAAAAATAAATAAATAAATAAAATTTTAAAATATAATAAAACAATGCTGTGATGGGTGTTTTACAAGAATACTTGTAGAATTAATTCTTAAAAGTGGAAATGCTGACACAAAGGATATGTGCAATGTAAATTTTGACAAATATTACCAAATTATCCCTCCCAAAAGACTGCATTAACCTATATATTCCTATGCCTTTGCCCATATTGGGATTTATCAGATTGAAAAATACTTCAAGGCCGGGTGCGGTGGCTCACGCCTGTAGTCCCAGCACTTTACAAGGCCAAGGCAGGCAGATCACGAGGTCAGGAGTTTTGAGACCAGCCTGGCCAATATGGTGAAACCCCATCTCTACTAAAAACACAAAAATTAGCTGGGCGTGGTCGTGCTAGTCCCAGCTACTTGGGAGGCTGAGGCATGGGAATCGCTGAAACCTGGGAGGCAGAGGTTTCAGTGAGCCAAGATCACGCCACTGCACTCCAGCCTGGGCAACAAAGCAAGACTCCGTCTCAAGAAAAAAAAGAAAAACGAAAAGAAAAATGCTTCAAAATTTGATAGGTGGAAAAAATGTAACACTTTTTTAAAAGTTGCATTTCTGTTATTACAAGTGAGAATGAGCATTTTCCATACCTTCATTGGCTATTTATTTTTCTGTCTGTAAACTATCTTTTTTCATTTTCTATTGAGTTTTTCATCCTTTTCCAAGTGCTTTGTAAAAGCTCCTTGCATAATATGAAAAATAGAAAATCAAATCCCAATCCCAATCCAATTATTCATACTAAAAAATATTGCACTCACCAAAAAATTGCCTGTTGTCTTCATAGTATTTGTTTCCATATTTGTCTTCCCCTACTAATGTACCAATTTTCACATCATTTACCCTGTGAAAACCCAAAAGAAAACAGACATTTTAGAATGATTCTTTGCTCAAAACACAAACGGAAACAAAGTAAGAATAACAACTTTCAGACACAAGGGCTGCTCCATCAACTAGCAAAATGAGTAAGTGCTGGGGATAGTCACTGGTTGCATAATTCCAGCCTTCATCTCCAGGCTCCTGCCACCCAGTGTTGAAGTATCAGCTTTCAGGTTAAAAGCTCTAGAATCCCTGTTTATGTTGCCCCCCAAATCATGCATAGAATGGGAAAAGATGAATTGACAACTGATGTGCCCAAATTACACTAAAAATATAAATGTAGTCTCTTCAGATTATAGAACTACTTGTACCTACTATCCCTCAGCCAGGAGGCACTGGAGTTAGCAAAACTTTCAGGAAATCAAAAAGCCAAAGTATTTCATCTTCTTAAAATGATACGAAGCTCTCCAGGTTCTTTCATTCCACTCTGGGTCTCCATTTAGGTTTCCGCGAAACTATGTTGTTGCTGATCTCAATGAATGTCAGAAGAGCAGGGACTATTATTATCACCTTCAGCGCCTTACAGAAAGGGAACTGCACGCCAGTGCAGGGAAAAAAACTTTACCAAGGTCACCAAGTTAATGTCTGTTAATGCTCATTACTCTCCAGGGTGTGGGAAAGGAGTGCAGCCCAGATGCCCTTGTCTCCGTGTCACAGCTCTGACTCTACAGATAGCTTCGGTCTTGTCTCGGGGAGATACCGGACAGAGACCAGCCTGGGGATGGCAAGGCAGAGATTGGGGCAGTTGTCCTTGACAAAAGCTGTCGATTCTTCAAGGTGACCCGAGCTTGTGTCCCCTTCCAAGAAATCAGCCAGCGAAAGTCCAGCCTCAGAGGCCGAGTATGACTCCGGCCGCCTACCTGAACAACATCCGTAGATAGCCTCGGAGACCGCCGTGGCCGGTGAACTGCTGCAGGCCGCGCCTCAGAACCTCCACTAACTCCATGTTGTCCCGCAGGCCCCGCCTCCCGGGTGCGCCAAGCAAAACCCACCGGATGGAAGCAGCCACTCAGCCGCAGGAAGCCCACGCCCAGAAGGTTCCCACGGGTGCGCCGGACTTTGTAGTTCTGCGCGTGCGCAGAGACAGACCACAGGTGGAATTGGTTTCCCCTGGAAGCAAAGGTACCTTAGACTTTAGAGTTTTCAGAGGTTGAAACTAGAAGGCGGGCGTATGCTGGAAAGCTCACCCAAACAAGGCTTCTCCAGACGGGGATTCCTCCTTTGGGAACTTCAGTTTCCTCAAATAAAAATAATTGGCTCTGGTGGGCGTGCTGGCTCACGCCTGTAATCCTAGCACTTTGGGAGGAAGGGGCGGGAGGATCGCTTTTGCCCAGGGGTTTGAGACCAGCCTCGCCAACATAATGAGAACTCTGTCTATACAAAAAAGTTAAAAATTAGCTGGATGTGGTGGTGTGTGCCCGTAGTCCCAGCTACCCAGGCGGCTGAGGCTGAGGTGGGAGCATCGCTTGAGCCCAAGGAGTTCAAGGCCAGCCTGGAAAACAGGAGACACCGTCTCTACCACTACTACTACTATTTGTATATCTTCTTTGGAGAAATGTTTATTCAAGTCCTTTGTCCATTTTTAAATTGGGTTTTTTGTTGTTGAATTGTAGGCATTCTTTATGTATCGTGGATATTTTCTCCCATTCCCTAGGTCATCTTTTCATTCTGTTGATTGTGTCCTTTGCTATCAGAAGTTTGTAAGTTTGGTGTAGCCCCAGTTGTCTGTTTTTGCTTTGTCTGTGCTTTTGGTATCATATGTGAGAAATTACTGCTAAATCCAACGTCATGAAGCTTCCCTCCTGTTTTCTTCTAGGAGTTTTATAATTTCAGGTCTTACATTTAGGTCTTTGGTCCATTTTGAGTTAATTTTAGTATATGGTGTAGGGTAAAGGTTGAATTTCATTCTTTTGCTTGTGGATATTCAGTTTTCCCAACACTATTCTCTCCTCAATATGTAGCCTTGGTACCCTTGTCGAAGATCACTTAACCAGATACTTGAGAGTTTATTTATAGGTTCTCTATTCTGTTCAGTTGGTCTATTTGTTATGCCAGTACCACTCTGTTTTGATTACTGCATCTTTGGACAACGTTTTGAAGTCAGGAAGTGGATGGCTTTATTTTTCTTAAGATTGTTTTGTCTATTCAAGGTCTTTTGAGATTCCATATGAATTTTAGGACTTTTAAAAAATCTGCAGAGAAAAATGGAACTGGGATTTTGATAGGTATAGCAATCTGTAACTTACTTTGGGTAGTATGGCATTTTAATTTTAACAATATTAAGTCTTCCCATCCACAAACACAAATGTCTTTACATTTATTTGTGTCTAATTTCTTTCAGCAATGTTTTGTAGTTTTCAGTATATAAGTCTTTTGCCTACTTGATTATTTCTAAATATTTTATTCTTTTTGATGCTATTTTAAATGTGATTGTTTTCTTAATTTTCTTTATGAGTTGTTCATTTTTAGTATATAGAAGCCAACTGATTTGTGTGTTGATTTCGTACCTTGCAACTTTGTTGAATTCATTTATTCTAACCATTTTTTGGTGGAATCTTTAGGGTTTTCCACATATAAGACCATGTCATTTGTTAACAGAGATAATTTTACTTTTTTTTTTTTTTTTTTTTTTTTTAGGCAAGGTTTCACTCTGTCACCCATGCTGCAATGTAGTGGAGCAATCATGGCTCACTGAACCTGGAACTACTGGGCTCAAGTGATTCTCCTGCTTTAGCCTCCTTCACAGCTGGGACTATAAGCATGAAACATCATGCCTGGCTAATATTTAAAAAGCTTTTTGTAGAGACAGGGTCTTGCTGTGTTGCCCAGACTAATCTTGAACTTTTGGCCTCAAGCAAGCAATCTTCCCATCTCAGCCTCCCAAAGTGTTGGGATTACAGGCATGAGCCACCATGCCTGACCCTTCTTTTCCAATGTTGAGCTTATATTTATTTTTTGCCTAATTGCTCTGGCAAAAGCTTTTAGCAATATGTTGAATAGAAGTAGCAAGAGTGTACATACTTGTAGTTTTTCACTATTGAATATGATGTTAGCTGTGGGCTTTTTAAACATGGCCTTTGTTAGGTTGAGATAATTTCCTTTCATTCCTAGTTTGTTAAGTGTTTTTGCCAAGTGCTTTTTCTTTCTTTCTTTTTTTTTTTTTTGAGATGGGAGTCTCTTGTCACTCAGGCTGAGTGCAGTGGTGCGATCTCAGCTCACTGCCACCTCTGCCCCCAGGTTCAAGTGATTCTCCTGCCTCAGCCCCCCGAGTAGCTGTGATTACAGGCGCCTGCCACCACACCCAGCTAATTTTTGTATTTTTAGTCGAGATGGGGTTTCACCATCTTGGCCAGGCTGGTCTTGAACTCCTGACCTCGTGATCTACCACCTCGGCCTCCCAAAGTGCTGGGATTACAGGTGTGAGCCACTGTGCCTGGCCAATTAAGTGATATTGTTAAATGAAGTTTTTTGGTAGCTCTGTTAACTAGCCTAAGCAGTGTGAGTTCCTTTAAAAACAGAGCTAGACTCCGTTTCAAAAAAGAACTCTTTTTTTGATTTCTTTTTTAAGACGAAGTCTCTATCTGTTGCCCAGGCTGGAGTACAGTGTCGCAATCTCACTGCAACCTCTGCCTCCTAGGTTCAAGTGATTCTCCTGCCTCAGCCTCCCAAGTAGCTGGGATTATAGGCATGTGCTGCCATGCCCAGCTTATTTTTGTATTTTTAGTAGAGATGGGGTTTTATCATGTTGGTCAAGCTAGTCTCAAACTCCTGACCTTGTGATCCGCCTGCCTCAGCCTTGCAAAGTGCTGGGATTACAAAGTGCTGAGCCACCACACCTGGCCATTCTCTCTTCTTTTTCATAGTATCCTGTTCTGATTTTTTTTTGTCATTAACTTGATATCAACATTATTATTATAGAGGAAACTAAAGTTAAAGGGACATGCAGAATTTATTTGGATAATATTGACATGTTCATGTGAACAAACATTGCCAGAAGCCTTAATTCTTTCTTCAGTGATTTTAGCTTCAGTTTAGCTCATCCATTTTGTTCATTTTTCCTTTTAAATTTAGTGCATTGAACATATATACCTCACTGAAGAAATCATATAGTTCCATTTTCTGAACTGATTTCCCAATCCCAGCAACAACTACTTCCAACCCTTTTAGTTTGTTATTCACTACCATATTTGTAAATTATGTGCTTATAATATTTCTATATTTTTCCAACTTTAGGCATTATTTGCTGTCTTTTCAACATAGATGAGAACTTTTAGGGCTTTTACCCACTCCCCTCCTCACACCTAGCTCCCCCAGCCCCGCCACTTCCTGCCCCAGTTTTCATATATAGTCTACTAAATTTTCTGTTACATATTCATGTAAGGAAAGTTTTGTGTTTACAACTTCTCAAGGGCTTACTCCCCTTCCTTGGATACAGGGAATGGGAGGAGATCTGGAGATCTAACAGCATCTCATTTTTTCCACATACAGATTTATTTTCCTATCAAATATTGTAAAATATACAAAAGTGCCTGTTTGATCTTAAGAATCTACAATCAGCTTAATTAGTAGAATAGGATCAGAGATTGAAGTTTTCAAAAATGGCTGAAAAAACAGCTTTGCTCCCCTGAACTCTTCCAGAATCTTGCCACTTTCCTTTCAAGGGGCATAGTTCATCTCCCTTTGAATGTGGGTGGGTCTTTGAATCAATAAATAAAATGACAGGAAGCAGTGCTGCTTGGTTTCTGAGGGTAGGTTAGAAAAGACCATCTGGCTTCTCCCTGGCATTTCCTTTCTCAACACTTCCTCTAGCAGCCACATGGAAATTACCCTTCGTTTCCCACAAAATGGAGTCCAGTCTGTAGCTGAGTAGTTTTCTTAACCATCTCCTGTCCATACAAGTTTAAAGGTCCAGGATGATAACCCCCACCTTTTTTTTTTTTTTTTTTTTTTTTTTTAATTTTAGAGACAGGGTCTCACTGTGTCACCCAGGCTGGACTGCAGTGGCACTACAGTCACCCAACTCCTGGGCTCACTGCAGTCACCCAACTCCTGGGCTCAAGCCATCCTTCCACCTCAACCCCCAGAATTGGTGCACCACCAAGCCCTGCTTAAGACATTACAATCCTTTCAGCTTCTTATGGTTTCTTATGTATCAATTTGTAAACAATTCCATAAGATGAAAGCCACTCCAGACCTCCCAGGTCCCAATCTTGTCGAGGTAAGCCTTCTCTACCTTGGGTTTCCAAGTGAGGCTACAGAAATATAATATTCTTTCCCCCAAGTGAGGGAAACATTTTCGGTATTTCTGGTTCCACATGCTCTTCCAGAAGCTTGCTACTTTGTCATCAGGAGGTAGAGTCTATTTCCCCTCCTTTTCTATCAGCACAGACCTTTGTGACTTCTTCGATGAGTAGAATGCAGCAGAAGAAACTGAATGAGAGCCTCGCTCTGTCACCCAGGCTGGAGTGCAGTGGTGCGATCTTGGCTTACTGCAACCTCTGGTTCCCAGGCTCAGGCGATTCTCCCGCCTCAGCCTCTCGAGTAGCTGGGACCACAGGTGCATGCCACCATATTTTTTTATTTTTAGTAGAGACGGGGTTTCGCCATGTTGCCCATTCTGATCTTGAACTCCTGAGCTCAGGCAATCTGCCTGCCTTGGCCAAAGTGCTGGGATTACAGGTGTGAGCCCCCATGCGTGGCCTGACACAGCATGAATTCTAATGCCAGGCAGGAAATGGCAATAGCTCCCACGTGGCTTTCTCAATCCTTCTTCTTGGAACCTAACCTGTAGGTTGTGAGGAAGGGAAACATGAGTAGGTATGTGTTCTGGCTTCAGCTCCACCTGAAGTCCCAGCAGTCACTATCAACTTCCAGACACGTGAGTGATTACATAGATCCCAGCCCCACTATTTGAGCTGACCTTGTTGTGACTGAAAGGAGAGAGACAAGCTGTCTTCCCCAAGCTTTGTCCCATGTTGTAGATTCCTGAACACAATACATGTTTTAAACCATTACGTTTTTGGGGTGGCTTGTATAAAAGCAAATAATTAGAACTCTATCAATACTTTTCAAGCCCCTTGTACTCTGTTTTCCCCCTCTTCCTACCCCTTCAGAAGTAACTAGTATTCTAATTTAGTATTAATATTTCCTTAGCTTGCACAAAGTAAGCTTTCCCCACATAAATACCTCTCAACAATCTATTTGCCCATTTTCAATAAACCAGTTAAATTATGATTTTGCATACTTTTGGGCTTTTTTCATACAACATTGTATTGTGGGGATTCACCCATGTTTATAGTTTATTCCTTTTGTAGTGTTGCATAGCATTCCATTGGGTGATTATTACCACAGTTAACTTATCCATTCTCCTGTCAATGGATATTTGAAGAGTTTTCCTTTTTTGCTTTTACAATGCTGACATGAATATTTCTGTATACCCCCGGTACATGTGTGAGTTTTTCTAGGATAAATGATTTCATGCATTTCATGCAATTTTACTATTTAATGCAAAATCTTTCCCGAGTTTATTGTAGCAACTGACACTCCCACCATCAACACACATATTTTTACTCCACATACTCTACATTTGGTTTCGCCAGACTAAAATTTTATCATTCTGGTGGGTGTGTATTTGCTTCCTAAATAGACTTTCAACAAATCCTTCATCTTCCCTTCCAGAGTTGTCACAGTACAAGAGCATTTTGGAGGATCTGTGGTACAAATCAGATTGCTTCACAGCCTTCCACACTGCAGAATAAAAAATCCTTCTCAGGTTTTCTAGGATGAACACTCCTCATCTATGTTTAGCTTTCAACAATTTGTAGTTATCATTTATTTCTGTCCCATCCATTTTTTGTCTTTGTAAGATGCATTAAAAAACAAAAACCATAAATCAAACCAGATATGGCAGTTCACATCTGTAGTCCCAGCTCATCAGGACACTGAGGTGGGAGGATTGTTTGAGCCCAGGAGTCCCACCCTGGGCAACACAGTGAGACTTGGTGTCTGAAAAAAATAAAAACCCGCAAACCTTTAGCTGTTTTAATGCAGTTTCAGAAGGAACTTAGTGTTAAATGTATGTGTGCCTTCAAGGCATCTTTCAATATGCATTTTTTAATTTCAGTAAGTTTTTTCTAAATATTTTTTGGCTTTTCAAATCTACTTGGTTATTTTTGCTGCTCCTGTTTCTTGTTTACTTTTAGATTCCATTTTTTTCTCCTTAAAGCATATCGTATAGTTACATTCTGCATGTGACAATTTTAATATCTAATATTATCTTTGAGGGTCTTTATGTATTATTTCTGACTTATTCAAATGGCTTATTTCCTTGTGAGTTTGATAATTTTGTGTACTCATATTTGGTTGAGCTTATAGTGAGAATATCAAGATTTTATTTCACTTGATTTTTTTTTTTTGAGATGGAGTTTTGCTCTTGTTGCCTGGGCTGGAGTGCAATGGCATGATCTCGGCTAACCGCAACCTCCGCCTCCCAGGTTCAAGCAATTCTGCTGCCTCAGCCTCCTGAGTAGCTGGGATTACAGGCATGCACCACCATGCCTGGCTAATTTTGTATTTTTAGTAGAGACAGGTTTCTCTATGTTGGTCAGACTGGTCTCAAACTCCCCACCTCAGGCAATCCCCCCGCCTCGGCCATCCAAAGTACTGGGATTATAGGCATGAGCCACTGCAACCAACCATATCAAGATTTTTAAATTAGGGGTTGGTAAACTATACTCCAAGGGCCAAATCCAGTTCACTGCCTGTTTTTGTATATGTTTTATTGGACCACAGGTATGCCCACTCATTTATGTTGTCTATAGCTACTTCAGCACTTTTTGAGTAGTTTAAACAGATGTTGCATGGCCTACAAAGACAAAAATATTTCCTTTCTCAACTTCTGATCTCAGTTATGAATATTTTCTCCAGAGAAGATTTACACTTGCTTCTGCCAAGACCCGGGGGTACTACTGACCTGAAACCTCAGCCTTCTTTAGGAAGTCGTCTCAAATTGGTGAACCTAGCTAATAGATCAAAGGTCTTCAGAGCATCTATTCCCCTATATTACTAAAAGTAGCAGTCCAGTCTTCAACTATATTGTTGTGATTTCAAGATGGTATAGATTTTTAAAAATTTATAATGATGGATCATTTCCACTCACAGAAGGTGTCCTTTTGTGGAATTTTTCTTACATTATTTAATAATTATCTTTTCTTAAGTCTCTTCTATTTTCCCTTTCTTAAACTCTTAGTATTGAATATGTTAGACCTCGGCTGGGCACGGTGGCTCATGTCTGTAATCCCAGCACTTTAGGAGGCCGAGGTAGGTAGATCATTTGAGGTCAGGAGTTTGAGACCAGCCTGGCCAACATGGCGAAATCCCGTCTCTACTAAAAATAAAATTAGCTGGGCATGGTGGTGTGCACCTGTAATCCCAGCTACTGGGGAGGCTGAAGCAGAACTGCTTGAACTGGGGAGCTGGAAGTTGCAGTGAGCCGAGATTGCCCTACTGCACTCCAGTCTGGGTGACAGTGAGACTCCACCTAAAATAAAAAAAAGTTAGACCTCATTTGATTCTCTAATTTATCATTTCTATTCTATTTTCTATTCCTTCGTCTTTTGGTTGTACTTTCAGGGTGAATTCCTCAACTTTATCTCCCAATCCTAATGAATTACCTTGACTCTCATTTTTAATTTCTAGGGGCAAATCCTTGCTCTAAAATTTTTTTGGATAACAACATTCTGTTCTCCTTTTATGGATACATCTGGTTTCTCTCAAAATATTAGTTATATTTGGGGAGTATTTTTCTGATCTTTGCATTTTGTATCTGCTTCCTAACTCGTCATGTCTGGTCTTTCATGTATAGAGATATTCCTCAAATATCAGGCTATCCTGGGCTCTAAGTCCATATTTAATAATAGGGCACTAAACAGCTGAATGGAAACCCAATACATACTCACGACTTGGTAAATGGAGGGCTTCATTGAAGAGTGATAAGGTGGCAGACAGGCTTTATTATTTTTATTTTTATTATTTTTATTATTATTTTTATCATTAAGGGACAACCAGAATGGAGATCTTTTTTCTGGGGCCATTTAACTTCTCCAAAGAAAAAAAACCTGGCAGACAAATCTAAACTTGATTGCCAGTATCCTGGGAAAAGGGTAGGGAGCCCACATACAAATGCAGATTTTCATTTCCTCCATATTTTCAACCCTGTACCTTATTCATACCTTCTGTTATCTCTGGTATCCTCTAAGTCCTATGCTCTTCCAGTTCAGTTTCTCAAAAGAATTAATCATCTCTGGTCTCCTCTGCTTGAAAAGGGAGGACAGAAAGTGGCCACTTGATTTTTTTTTTGAGACAGGGTCTGACTCTGTCACCCAGGATGGAGTGCAGTGGCATGATCTTGGCTCACTGCAACCTCAGTCTCCTGGGGTCATGCCATCCTCCCACCTCAGCCTCCCAAGTAGTTTGGACTACAGGTTCGCACTATCACGTGTGGTAGAGATGAGGTTTCACTACATTGCTCAGGCTGGTCTCAAACTCCTGGACTCAAGCAATCCGCCTCACTCGGCCTACCAAAGTGCACTACAGGCGTAAGACATCATGCCTGGCCTCCATCTGACTTAAGTAGGGTTGGGGAAAGATAGTTTAATTATTCTGTATCCAGACTTGCAACCAATCTTTTTAACATCTCAAGCACCATCTCTGTATCTGAGCACTGGTTCCTTCAAGGTTCTGAGTACCTTTTATGGTATCCTGGCTTCTTTCTCACTGCACTGCCTTTTGCAGTCACTCAGTTAAAGCTTCTTTGGTTCTGGTTCTACTAAGTCAGTCATTCTTTCTCGACCTGCATTTTGTTTTCAAAAAATTTACTTCATCCTTTGATTTATTCTCTCCTGTTCCATTTGTCATAGTATAGTTACACTTTATGGACATTTTACTAAGATTTCAGGAAAGAAAACAAAAGCTAATTGCAGTATTTAGCTGGGAGGCTTCAAATTGAATTGTAAACAATCCTAAAATATAGGACATAGAAATGTTTTCCTTGTTTTTCTCTTCCTGGAAGTATTTTAATTAAAATCACCCCACGTAAGAGCCAAAAACCTACTATATCAGTAGTGATTCTTATTAGAACTTTCTTAATATAGCAGATCTATACTTGCCGTAGATGAAAATACAATGGAACAAACGAAGGATAAGCCATCATTGAATAGGAAAATGAATATATTTACAAATATATTGGTAAGATACAGAAATTTGTAACGCAAATCACATTTTAATATAGTTTTAAAAATTCTTCCAAATATAACAAATTTAATCAGAAAAAAAACCTTAAACATCTTAACAATTAGTACACAATTTTAAAGTATTATTTCCCTGATTCCTTGGCTTACAACATTGTATTTATAAAGGTATAAACTACTAATTTTTCCATTTGAGTATTTTATACTAAATGTAGTTTCTTTAGCTGATAATTATAAATAAAATTGTCGACTAAGATCATGTGTTAAATAGGGGAAAAAATTTCCTTTAGTAAACTGGTAAAGACTATAAGTTGATATTTTTAAACTTTTGATTAATATAAAGTAGTAAGCAAGGAACTCCGCAGCCCCCACAAAAACCTCAGCTTTTCTTGTTACAAAAATCTTTATAAAAAGTGTAGTGAGTGCAATATGTTATTCAAGTTTGTTTTAACAATCAACAAACATACCAAAATAATTCATCAAGAAATCAGAGCAAAGAAATAGTTAACAGTATCAGGTTTGCTGATAAAATAATAAATAAATTACTGGCCAGGCACGATAGCTTATGCCTGTAATCCCAGCATTTTGGGATGCCAAGGTGGGCAGATCACCTGAGGTCAAGAGTTTGAGACCAGCCTGACCAACATGGAGAAACCCCATCTCTACTAAAAATACAGAATTAGCCAGGCGTGGTGTCACATGCCTGTAATCCCAGCTACTTGGGAGGCTGAGGCAGGAGAATTGCTTGAACCCAGGAGGCAAAGGTTGCTGTAAGCCAAGATGGCACCATTGCATTCCAGCCTGGGCAACAAAAGCAAAACTCCCGTCTCAAAAAATAAAAAATTACTGTCAAAGACATTTGAGGAGTCTAAAATGCATCTGTTGTAGCAGAATGCTTCAGGCTGATTCTTACACTGTTGTTAAAGCAGCCCTTCCATGCTTTACAGTGAAAAAAATCAGTGTATATTTTAAAAATCAATACCTTCAAAATAATGTTTAAACTTGCCTTGAGAACATGGATTGGCTATGATAAACCCATTATTTGACAAATTGGGTGAATGTTTTTAGTGACCTAAAAGAAATTGGCTAAAACCCATGTATGACAGGGTTGGGAAGCTCTAATTCAGGTCAGAAAAGTGTGAGAGAGATCAGATCCTTTTTATGGAATGAAAGAGCAAAAATTTTAATATCTTTTTTGAAACAGTGAAACATTTTGGGCTCACTTAGTCTCTATTACTTTCTTTCTTTTTACAGAGACAGGGTAGGGTCTCACTGTGATGCCTAGGCTGGTCTCGAACTCCTGAACTTAAGCAATCTTCCTGCCTCAGCCTCCCAAAGTGCTGGGATTATAAGCATGAGACTCCACGCCTGGCTAGTCTCTATTACTTTCAAAAGATAGCAGTAGGCCAGGCACACGCCCATAATCCCAGTACTTTAGGAGGCTGAAGCAGGAATACTTGAGCCCAGGAGTTTGAGACCAGACTGGGCAACATAGTGAAATCCCACTTCTATAAATGAAAACAAAAAAACACAGCAGTAAGCTAAAAATATTAAAATATTAACGCTAAGTTATTCTCAAAAACAATTTTCTGCTATATAAATAAAAAGTGCTTGTAACTAATAATATACATTAAAAATGTCAACTCTTAAGATCATAAAAGGCCTGTCTCACTGCCAGCAATAAGAGTGGTATATGCTAAGGGACACCATGATATTTACAGAAGACAAAAATATATATTCAATTATTTCCTATAGTTCTAATATAGTCATTATACCAATAAGCATAAAATAATTTTGATATGGTAATTAAAACAAAAATTATCATGGCAGAGTAAAATGCAAGGAACTAACTCCTCATTAGGGATTTCTGGCCATTAAGTATTTTTACTAGTTCATAATAAAGTTAAATATGACTAGAACACAATTCAGAAAAGACAGACTAATTTATTTGTTTTATAAAACAGAATGAGAGCTTAGTTTAGATAATCAAGAGGTAACAGCTTCAGATATCATCTTCACCAAGAATCAACTTGTAGTGTTTCTTATTCATTTAAAGGAATCAGGAAGAAAAATTCATTTAATTTCTGCTGCCAGCCCAGTCACTTCAAAAATTCTTAAGGAAGGTAAAATAAAAACACCTTGGATTTTGGTTAATTTTGAAAGTAAAAATTTCCAGATGCCCCCAAAAGCAATGAGTTCAATTTGGTGTCTTGTGTTCTGGCACAGAACAGTTAAGTTTATAGCTTTGGAATTGTAGCTTTCAAATGCTGTGACCAATTATTTGAGAGTTATAATCTGCAGGCTCCATTTTCAAAATATGTGGGATAACACTGTCAATTCGTATGTTGCCAATGAGACCTTTGAAAAATAATTCTTCAGTGATGGTAGCGTTCATCAGTCTTAAAGCTGGCAATCTGAGTAGTAGTCTGGATAACCTGAAGAAAGTAAAAAGGGCGAGGAATAAGGTTGTAAACCAGAAAGAAATTTAGTAGAAAAGTATGACTAATTTCTGCATGTGGCCTAATTTAATAAAGATATCATTTTCAAAAGTTAAAACTTTAGTATTCTCAAGCCTTACAGTATGTGGCAATTACTTGGGTAATAATGCAGTCTGACAGACTCCACAGGGGAAAGCCCTCCTCTTAATGCTATAGTGTACTGTCTCCACTTGGCTGTAAGGACCACGGAGCTGTTATGAAACCATGCATCAAGTTACCCAACTTTTTTTTTTTTTTTTTTGATAGAGGGCCTCGCTATGCTGACCAAACTGGAGTGCAGTGGTGTGATCTCGCTGCAGGCTCAATTCCTTGGGCTCAAGTGATCCTTCCCGCCTCAGCCTCCCAAGCAGTTGTGGCTCCATGCCACCATGCCTGGCTAATTGTTTTTGTTTTTTTATTTTTGTAGAGACAGGGTCTCACTATGTTGCCCAGGCTGGTCTCACACTCCTGGGCTCAAGCAATCCTCCTGCATTGGCTTCCCAAAGTACTCAGATTACAGGCATGAGTCCCTGTGCCAGGCCAAGTTATACATTTAAGAATAGTGGCTGGAGGTCAGTGGCTCACACCTGTAACTGCAGCACTCTGGGAGGCCAAGGTGGACAGATCAGTTGACATCAGGAGTTCAAGACCAGTCTGGCCAACGTGGTAAAACCTCATTTCTACTAAAAATACCAAAACAAAACAAAACAAAACAAAAAACCAAAAAAACAATTGGCTGCACGTGACCAGCCTAACCAATGTGGTGAAAGCTTGTCTCTACTAAAAATACAGAAAAATTAGCTGGGCATGGTGGCACACGCCTGTAACCCCAGCCACTTGGGAGGCTGAGGCAAGATAATCATAAGAATCGCTTGAACTTGGGGGGCGGAGGTTGCAGTGAGCCGAGATCATGCCACTGCACTTCAGCCTGGGTAATAGCAATACTCTGCCTCAAAAAAAAAAAAAAAAAAAAAAAAAAGGCTTAGTAACTCCTTTCAGGTTTTAAGAATGACAATGTTTTGTGTTATCACGACATAAGACGTTTTCTTGGTTTTGCTCTGCAAAATAACTACTGGAAATGGCAAAACAGGCAAAAGTTGTTATTACTAGAAGAGCAGAGAATGTGGAATCAAGACCGTTGGGTTCAAATCTTGATTGAACTGCCCACTACCTATATAAATGTGTGCATGCCACTTACTGTCTCTCACAGTGCTGTTGCGAGGATGAGTGAAATGATCCCTGCCAGTTTCTGTGCTAGGTGGTGAGGTACCTTAGGGCAGGACCCTATCTTGTGTGAAACTGCCTTCTAAGTTGAAAACTACTATCTAAGGATAATGCATTGTTTTTAAGTAACCAAGAATGTAAAAAACTGAGAAAGAGTTGCAGTCACAAAGGAGAAAAAATTAAAATACTGTATTTATTTGTATAATGAGGTATAGAGTGACTTTTTTTTTTGATGAGTCTTATTCTGTCACCCAGGCTGGAGTGCAATGGCTCGATCTCAGCTCACTGCAACCTCCTCCTCCCTGGTTCAAATGATTCTCCTACCTCAGCCTCCCGAGTAGCTGGGATTACAGGCGCCCACCACCACGCCCAGCTAATTTTTGTATTTTCAGTGGAGATGGGGTTTCACCACGTTGGCCAGGCTGGTCTCGAACTCCTGACCTTAGGTGATCCACCCACCTTGGCCTCCCAAAGTGCTGGGATTACAGGCGTGAGCCACCGCGCCTGGCCTAGAGTAACTTTTAAAGATGCTGAAAAACAACCACAGCAAAACCACCTTTCCAAAAAGATTGTGGTGGGTTTATCCTTCTGTCCTAAGGCCTTGCACTCTTAACACTTCAGACCAAATGAGACCAGCAGCCCCCAGGATGAAGTGATCTTCCTGTAGCTGTGTGCTCTACTTCTCAAATTATTCAGCATCCACAAATTACTCAGCATCTACAGAACTGGTAAAAAGCAGGATAGGAAAACAAGTTAGATAAACTAAGGTTGATATTTGAGATGAGACTGGTTTATAAATCTACATTATTTAATATATATAAAAAATTATATTTAAAAATGTTATTTTACTAGTTTGAAGTATGCTAAAATGTTTTATTTATTACAAGCAAACACACTTACATAGCCTTTACTATATGATAGGCACAGTCCTAAGCACTTTACATATATTAACTGATTTAATCCTTAAAATAATTGTAAAAAGTGAATACTATTATTATCTCCATTTATAGGTAAGGAAATGTGCCCAAGGTTATGAAACTAGTAAGTGCCAGAGTCAGGATTCAAATCCAGATACTCTGGCTCTGTAACCATGTGCTTAACCCCTTGGCTATAATGTCCCTCTTTAAAAAGAAAGTGGCTCTCAAAAAAAAAAAGTTTTCTCAAAGAACATTGGTGAGCATTAGCTTGGAGAGAATCTCATAAGCCATGTTTCAAAATTAATTACAAAATAGTCTAATGTTGTTTGTTACTTTTTAGTATTTTTTTAGACAGGGTCTCACTCTGTCACCCAGACTGGAGTGTAGCAACGTGATCACAGCTCATTGCAGTCTCACCTCAGCTTCCTGGGTAGCTGGGACTACAGGCATGCGCCACCACCCCTGGCTAATTTTTGCATTGTTTTGTAGAGACAGGGTTTCGCCATGTTGTCTAGGCTGGTTTCTGATTATTTTTTATCCTCTTTTTACTAACAAAATTCATTATTTCATCTGAGGAAAAAGAGTTTGGACTTTAGAGTCAGACTACCTGGGTTCACAGACGAGTGCTATCATTTACTGTGTGACCCTGAGTAAAGTTAACCTGTGTTGAAGTCTCCTCTTATATAAAATGTAAGAACTGGATGAAATATTTTATGTAATGTACTTGCAAAAATGCAATACTATTTTTTATAGCATTAGTATTTCAAAGGTTAAGATTGCCTAAAACGCATAATTACTGTAAGACTAGAAATAAATGAGGTAACAGATCCACAAAAGGTTTTTAAATTATTTTAATTATATAGTATTTAACTCTAGATACCTGTAGGTGTCATCTGGATATGTTTTGGTTATATAATCTTGGAATTCCACATAAGCTTTTTCCTGAAATTTCTCTATCAGTTCCATGTTTTCTAGGCCTGGATGATCTGAAACATTAAAGAATACATTGGTACCCTAGTTCTGAATGTTCATTTAAGACAGAGTGGAGAAGGAAAGAATAATTAAGTTAAAAAAGAAGCCCTATCATAAAATGTGTGGCTCATTCATTCCACAAATACTGACTGAGCCCACCTACTATGCACCAAGCACTATATTTTACATATTTAAAATTATTTTTTTTATTTCATATACATATGCCAACAACTAATAAAAAACAAGTGGGTGTTACCAAAATAAATAGTTTTCTCTCCATTCCAAAAGTAGTAGGGAGGCATTTGATAACTTTGCTTTTAACAAGAGCAAAAGGCTAAAATGACTCAGCTTAAAAAGACATTTTAAATCCATGAAATATTTGCATATTGTATTCTATGCCATATTCTTATAAGACAAAAATTCCATTAAAGTAAAAAGGTATATAGGAAATTATGAAACGATAAATATCATCTCTATCAGAAAAATTGTAACAGAAATATGAAATAATCTATAAGCATTTCAATGATCACTGTAACATTTAACAAAAACAGAAATATTAAAAGAACTTCATAAAAATTATGCCTTGCTTAAGAGATGTTGAATATAGAAAGGTGTTCTCATGGATGAAAAATTTAAAAATAAATGGAAAATTCTAAAAATACTTAGTAAAATAAAATTAAAATCAACACATTAGAACTTAAACTTCAAATCTATGTTCTTTCAATTTTCACCTAAGGAAGATGAAGGTGACAAATTGTGATAAGAATAGAGACATACATTACTAACTCATAAGAAACATTAGAAGAAACAGTACAACAGCTTTAATGTTCTTACTGGTATCACTGGCAGAAAGAAGCAGGTTTCTTCAGATAATTTTATTATGATGCACAAGAACAGAAACATGTATCAGAATAAAAAAAATACAGAACCTAACTTAAAGAACAATTTCTCTTATTCAGAAATTGATCACTGAGAGTTTACCATCATTTTATCATCTATGAAAACTGTAAACTGGCAGGAAAAAAGGGACCAGTTTTTCTATTTGTTGGTAACTCATATAAGATGTTTGGAAATTTAACCCATCAACATAGTAATACTCATCTCTCATTCTGCCATTTAGTAATGCCTAAAAATAAACACCTAAGAATTCAAGGCATAATTTTTATGAAGTTCTTTTAAAATTTCTGTTTTTGTGACGTGTTATAGTGACCACTGAAATGCTTAGTGTTTCATATTTCTATTATAATTTTTCTGATAGAGATGATATTTATGGTTTCATAATTTCTTATATACCTTGATGTGGCAACAGAAATAGAGGTCTATAATATTTTTATATTTTATTTCTGAGATAGCATCTCTCTGTCTCCCAGGCTATAGTGCAGTGGCATAACCAGAGCTCACTGTGGCCTCAAACTCTCAGGCTCAAGTGATCCTATCACCTCAGCCTCCTGAGTAACTGAGACTACAGGTGCACACCAGCACATCCAGCTGATTTTTTCCATTTTGATTTTTGTAGAGAAGAGGTCTCATTATGTTGCCCAGGCCTCTCAAACTTCTGACCAATGCTCCCACCTCGGCCTCCCAAAGTGTAGGGATTACAAGCATGAGCTACTGCACCCTGCCAAAGTCTATCATATTATTTCACTGACTTCTCAACCTCCCTTTTCATACCCCGATAAATGTCTAACATCGTTAAAATTCACCAATTTAAAGTATACAATTCAGGCTGGGTACAGTGGCTGACAGTTGTAATCCCAGAACTTTGGGAGGCCAAGCAAGGCCGGCAGATCACCTTAGGTCAGGAGTTCAACATCAGCTTGGCCAACATAGTGAAACCCATCTCTACTAAAAATACAAAAATGAGCTGGGCGTGGTGGTGCAGAGGTTGAGGCAGGAGAATAACTCGAACGTGGGAGGCAGAGGTTGCAGTGAACCAATATCATGCCATTGCACTCCAGCCTGGATGACAGAGTGAGACTCACACACACACACACAAAAGTATACAATTCAATAGTTTTTAGTATTTTCACAGAGTTGTACAACCATCAGAACAATCTAATTTTGGAAGATTTTTGTCATTCCAAAAAAAAAACAAAAAAAACCCAAAAAAACAAAAAAAACAAACACTTATTAGCAGTCACTTCCTACTTCTTCCTTTTCCTTAGCCTGTGGCAACCACTTACCTATTTTATGTCTATACAGATTTGCCTATTTTGCATATTTTACATAAATGAAATCAAACAATATGACTGGCTTCTTTCATTGAGCAGAACGTTTTAAAGGTTCATCCGTGTTGCAGTAGGTACTAGAATTTCCTTCTTTTTTATGCCTTAATGATATTCCATTGTATGTATATATTACATTTTATTTCTTCATCTATTGACGGACATTTGGGTTGTCTCCACTTTTTGGCTATTATGAATAATGCTGCTCTGACTATTTAGATACACATTCTTGCACAGATATACATTTTCATTTCTCTTGGGCTGACAAGAGTGAAGCTGCTGAGTCATATAACTCCATGTTTAACCTTTTGAAGAACTACTAAACTCTTCCAAAGCAACTGCACCATTTTACATTCCCACTTGCAACATATGAGGGTTTCTATGAAACATTTTATGTTTCTGTGTTTCTACAGTCATATGTTTCTATGAAACTTATGAGGTTTCTATGAAACATTTTATTTTGAATGAATAGTAAATGTTTATATACCTGGACTGAAGAGTACTATTGCCTTCAGGTAGGCATATTCATATCCATCAATGCAGAGTTTAACCATGCTGTTACAAAACTCCTGTAGTCTGAAGATGTGGTCCATCAACAATTTTCTTCTTTCTGTTGACATTTTATCTTCAATTAAAAATAAACAAATGTTTCTAGTTTTTGTCTAAAATGAACAACTACTTTCATCCAATATATTTCCCTCTTAGGAATTTTGAAAAATTTTTTCTAATTCTTAAATTTTTTTTGAGACAGGGTTTTACTCCTGTTGTCCAGGCTGGAGTGCAGTGGGGCGATCTTGGCTCACTGCAACCTCCGCCTCCTGGACTCAAGAAATTCACCTGCCTCAGCTTCCCAAGTAGCTGGGACTAGAGGTGCATGCTACTGTGCCTGGCTAATTTTTCTATTTTTCATAAAGATGGGCTTTCACCATGTTGCTCAGGCTGGTCTTGAACTCCTGGGCTCAAGTGATTAGCCCACCTATACTTCCCAAAGTGTTGGGATTATAGGCACGAGCCACTGTGCCTGGCCTTCCTCTCATGAATTTTAAGCTTTGAGTATAATCAATGTAGAAATGTTTAAAATTCAGTATTTCTGCAATTATAGCTAAAACTAACCATCTTAAGATACTGTTCATTTTCAAGAACAACAAGCTGTTAGTATATAATCTGCATAAAAATTCTAAGTAGAAAGCTTTATATTTATTTCTTTTTTTTTTTTTTTTTTTTTAGACAAGAGTCTCGCTCTGTTGCCCAAGGTTGGAGTGCAGTGGGTGATCTTGACTCACTGCAGCCTCCACCTCCTGGGTTCAAACAGTTCTCCCACCTCAGCCTCCCGAGAAGCGGGGACTACAGGAGCACATCACCATGCATGGCTAAATTTTGTATTTTTAGTAGAGTCAACGTTTCCCCATGTTGGCCAGGCTGGTCTTGAACTCCTGACCTAAAGTGATCTGCCCGCTTCAACCTCCCAAATTGTGAGCCACCGCACCGCACCCAGCCAGGTTTATATTTCATCTTAATTCTTTTGATGTTGCAAAAGTACTTTTACAAAATGAATTATTTTCTCATGGTAATTGCTTTTGGAAAAAAACCCTATATATAAAAAATGGATTATTTGAATGTTTATGGCATCTGACTTGTTTAAAAACAAAAAACAAAAAACTTTAAACGTAATGGCTCCTTTAAAAAAAAAAAAAGAAAGAAATGGGTCTCAATCTGTTGGCTAGGGTAGGGTGCAGTGGTGCAATCATAGCTCACTTCAACCTCAAATTCCTGGGCTCAAGTAATTGACTCCTAAGTAGCTGGGACTACAGGCATGTGCCACCATGGCCAACTAAGTTTTAAAATTTTTTGGTAAAGGTGGGGTACCACTATATTGTCCAGGCTGGTCTCAAACTCCTAGGCTAAAGCAATGTCACCTCAGCCTCCCAAAGTGCTAGGATTACAGGCGTGAGCCACCCCGCCTGGCTGAAATGTTTTCTTTCAAGATACACTTCTGAGAAGACAGAATGTAAAGATAACCATCTAAAACACTGGAAAATTAGAAGTACCTAAGACTCAAATTTTGGTAATAGGACTTTATTTAAACTTATATTGGTTGGGAAAAAATGAGCAAAACCATCTACATGTTTTACTACCAAGACAACTATAATAAAAACAAATGCTTAATAAAAATATTGTTAAGAAGAAAGAAAACTGAAGTAGAATAAAGTTTTACAGTAAAGATTTTAATACTTAAAAGTGTGTTATTGACTTTGGGGAAAAAAAAAGATTTTAATTTATAGCAGAGGGACATATGTAAAACACATCCATTAATAATTAGTCAACCACAGCTTTCCTGAAGGTAGGCTTTATAACCATTACAGGCATGTAAGACATGAACCAGGGGTAGGAATCCATAAGTAAGATGGGAATGTGATGCTGCCTTCTAGTAGATCTATTTTTGATGACATTTTAAGGTGATTACCCCTCTGCTGTTAAATATAAGGAAGAAGCAAATGACTTAAAAGTTATATAAAACAATAAGAAATAGAATATTGCTAAGGAACTAAAAGGTAGTCCTCAATTTATAAATTATTTCTGAGCTCAAAAGGCAATTTTCCCCATTTGTTGATGGGGCACCGTTTAGGGTAATCATAAGCCATTCAATAGTTAAGCATTTATAAGTCAGTGAATGGTCATCTTGTGAAATGAATGAGAGCTGCAATTACCTTGGCATCTAGGAAAGGAAAAATAGAATAAAAAGTATTGTTCCTTGACTCTTCAGAACTGTTTAGGTGAGAGAATACACCTTGATGAACGGATACAAAATCAATCTATCTTAGGATTCAAAGGGCTATAATGAAGAAAGGCAGTTTAAAAATTGTTGAGCAGTATATATTTTAAAATATTTCATCACCTCTATGTAAGCTCACCCTGGATTCTCTGATAGTTGCACGAAAATTCACAAGGCCTGGTCTGAAATAGCCTGTCATACTTAAGTATACTGTCTTCAATTTTGTTGTACTCTCTTTAAAAAATATTTTTAGATGACCCATGAATTTATAAAATTGTAAAAATTATCTAAAGTAAGAAGAGCTTTGGTACCTAAAACACTAATATAATTATTAGATATCTAACTTTAGTCATAACATTTAATGAAATGCATGCCTCCTACATCCTGGAAAAGGTAATAAGGAAGGTGCTTTTTACCTTGTTGAAGACTATTGTGAAGACAATTGACAAATGTTGCTAATATAGTTGCTACATTCATCACTTGCCAGCACTGGGCAAGACCAAGAGTAAAAAGTTCATTCCAGTAAGCTTTCACCAGTGATATGCTGTTTTCTTGCCTAATAAAAACAGTAATAAAAGAACAAATCAGATATTATTAAAATAAGTTTTATAAACCTTACACCTAGTCCAAATATTTAAAAATAACATATTACTAAACTAAAATTACTCTAGAAAAGATCTGATCGAGTCTATGTTTTGTATAGCTGATAACAAAATGAGAAACGAGGAATGCTTAGACATTTAAATAGTAGCTAGCTCATTATCAATCAGCCAGTTTATAAGAACAATTACAAGTTATACTTCAAACTAAACAGGTTGGGGCTTTAACTTTATATTTCATAGAAATGGAATAAAAATTGTTCTTAAAAGCAAACGCATTTATTAAAAAAAAAAAAACAAACGACCAACCACCACCTTTTCCAAGCTTTCTTTTGCTCTGAATACAGGTAATACTGTTATAAAGAAAGGGCAATTTGAATTATTATTATTTTTTTTTTGAGACAGAGTCTTGCTCTGTCACCCAGTCTGGAGTACAATGGCGCAGTCTCAGCTCACTGCAACCTCTGCCTCCTGGGTTCAAGCAGTTTTTGTGCCTCAGCCTCCTGAGTAGCTGGGATTACAGGCATGCGCCACCACACACAGCTAAGTTTTGAATTTTTAGTAGAGACAGAGTTTCACCATGTTGACCAGGCTGGTCTTGAACTCCTGACCTCAGGTGATCTGCCTGCCTTGGCCTCCAAAGTGCTTGGATTACAGGCGTGAGCCACCGCTCCCAGCCTCTTTAATTATTTTATAGTAGGCAAACAACCAATTTTAGGAGAAAAATGGTTCATTGAATAAGTATGTTGCAGATGAGACATCAGTATCCCTACAAATGAGATACCCAGGATTTTACTACAAATAACCAGAAATTAAAAAGGCCAAAAATTCTTTCCTGAATTTCTAAGTAAGTAATCTCAGCAGCATAAGAGAGTAGAAAAAGTATTTAACAGGAGTTAAATACCATTTAGCAGGAGTTAAGCACCATTGTTTAAACCTACTTATCCATTTGTAATTAGGCAAATAAACTTCCCAGGTCTCAGGCTACCTAACTATATAAAATGCAGAGACACTATATATCCTGTATCTTGCTTAGAGTTATTAAGAAGTGAAATATAAGAATTAGCCGGGGCTGGGTGCGGTAACTCATGCCTGTAATCCCAGCACTTTGGGAAGCTGAGGCAGACACATCACTTGAGCCCAGGAGATCCAGATCAGTCTGAGGAACATGGCAAAACCCTATCTCTTACAAAAAAGTACAAAAATTAGCTGGGTGTGGAGGTGCACACCTGTAGTGCCAGCTACTTGGGAGGCTGAGGTGGGAGAATCACCTAAACCCGGGGAAGTTGAGGCTTCAGTGAGCTGTGATCACACCACTGCACTCCACCTTGGGCAACAGAGTGAGACCCTGTGTACAAAAAAAAAAAACAAACAAAAAAAAAACAGAAAAGAATGAGCTGGGTGCTGTGGCACATGCCTGTAGTCCCAGCTACTCAGGAGGGGTTACAGTGGGAGGATTGCTTGAGGCCATAAGTTTGATGGGGTAGCACACCATGATTGCATCTGTGAAGAAACACTGCACTCCAGCCTCTAACCTGGCACAGGAAGACCCTGTCTCAAAAAAAAAAAAAAATTGAGAAAGTATATGCCAGGTACTGGAGAAATAGCAGTTAAGTCGATTAAGTTTGCCTTCATGAAAAAGGGGAAATAACAAACATATAATTTCAAGTATTTTATATAAATAATATATACACATATGAATATATATACATTAAGTTAGTTTTAGGTAATAAAAATTCTACATTACTATAAAGTATGTATATTAGAAAATGGAAAGGTTCAGGCCGGGCACGGTGGCTCACGCCTATAATCCCAGCACTTTGGGAAGCTGAGGCGGGTGGATCACGAGGTCAACAGATCGAGACCATCCTCGCCAACATGGTGAAACCCCGTCTCTACTAAAAATACACAAATTAGCTGGGCATTTGGCACATGCCTGTAGACCCAGCTACTCGGGAGGCTGAGGCGGAAGAATCGCTTGAACCCGGGCGGCGGAGGTTGCAGTGAGCCGAGACTGCGCCACTGTGCTCCAGCCTGGCGACAGAGCAAGACTCCGTCTCAAAAAAAAAAAAAAGAAAAGAAAATGGGAAGATTCACATAAAGGTGGTTAGAGAAGACATTTTTGAGGTTCGTAACACTTGAGTGGAGAAAGATGGTAGAGAATTAAACCAAAAAAACAAACCAAAAACCGGAAAGATCTAGGGGAACAGTATCCCAGGGAAAACAAGGGCAAATATGCTAAGGTGAGAACAGACATAAAATAGGTATTCAAAAAAAATAGTTGAGTGAATTACTAAATCCTATCCATCATCTCGGAGAGATTTAAGTTGGTAAGAATATCCTGATAGGAAATATGTCCAACCTGATGAATGGTACTTACATATTTTTTCTTGATAAATAAAGCTTTAAGCTGCGCACGGTGGCTCACGCCTATAATCCCAGCACTTTGGGAGGCTGAGGTGGGCGGATCACCTGAGGTCAGGAGTTCGCGACCAGCCTGACCAACATGGTGAAACCCCATCTTTAAAATAAATAAATAAATAAATAAAATAAATAAAGCTTTAAAATCCTAATTTTAACAGTGTGTTCAACAGAAATCATTCGTTAAGAGTCACAGCCTTATTTATGACATTACATTTTATTAAATAATTGAATATACTTGAAACAAATACTAATACTGTCCGCTTAGTCACAGCAAGTTTTTTCTGAGAATTATTAATGTGAAATTTTAATTCCAGGCTGATCTCTTTTCCGTTCAGTATCTGAGAAGGATTACTTGCCACAAGAAACTATCATTTGAAAGTAAAGTTTAAATGCAAAGAAAACCAGTATTTTACAATCTCCATACAGAAAATGGTTAAAAATATCAATCTTAAACAAAATCAAAGCAAAAAAAAAAGAATGCTATTTTCATTAAAGATGGATAAAAATCCAAAATGGAGGAAGAGGTGAGGAAATAAGCATTCATTCTCATACATTGCTGACGTGAGCATAAACTAGATCAACATCTTTTCAGAAAACAATTTGGTAGTAGCCATCACAAATTAAACTGTACACCTTCTTAGACCCAGCAATTTTACCTCTAAGAAACTATTTTATAGAAATACAGTCATGCATAGCACAACATTTTGGTCAACAATGTACCGCATATACAATGGTGGTCCCATAAGATTATAATACCATATTTTTATGGAAACTTCTCTATGTTTAGATATACAAATATTTACTACTGTGTTAACACTGCCTATGGTATCAGTACAGTAAAATGCTATACAGGTTTGTAATCTAGAGCCTAGATGTGTAGTGGGCTTGTGTAAGTACACTCTATGATGTTCACAATGACAAAATTGCCTAATGATGCATTTCTCAGAATATATAGCCATCCTTAAACGAGCAACACATGCCTATACTAAGAAGACTATACTAAAGTGGGCAAAAATACATATACAATGCCACAAAATGCACACTGTAGCACTGTATATAATAACAAATAAAACTAGCAACAACCCAAATGTCTACCAATAAGGAATAAGCGCATAAAATGGAATACTATAATAGAAGCCATAAGGACAAATGGGGTAAATTTACATGTATCAACACAGGAAGAAGTCTATGAATGTAAAAAGCAAGGCAAAGAATAGGATGTGTAAATATGTGTACATATTTGTCTAGTAAATATCTCACGGAAAAATTCTAGTAGAACACAAAACTGTTAACAGTAGGGTTAGTTACCTCTGGTGAGTTAGGTTTTACTTTATAGTCCTATACTTCAATATTACTTTAAACGTTAAAAAAAAAAGTTAAAAGCTAACATGAAGGAAGTTAGAGTAAATTCAGTATTCACTTTTAACCTCTGATTCTGATTTTTTTTTTTTTGAAACTGAGTCTCACCCTGTCGCCCAGGGTGGAGTGCAGTGGCACGATCTCGGCTCACTGCAACCTCCACTCCCCAGGTTCAAGTGATTCTTCTGCCTCAGCCTACCAAGTAGCTGGGACTATAGGTGTGTGCCACCATGCCTGGCTAATTTTTGTATTTTCAGTAGAGACGGGGTTTCACCAAATTGGCCAGGCTGGTTTCAAACTCCTGACCTCGTGATCCACCCTTGTGATCCATCTCCTGGATTCAAGTGATTCTCCTGCCTCAGCCTCCCAAAGTGCTAGGATTACAAGTGTGAGCCACCACGCCTGGCCCGATTCTGAAGTTTTAAGGAGGAAACAGCTAACCAAAGTAGTTTACTAGTAAACACAGGAAAGGAAAAATAAATGAAAAAAAAAAATCAGAGCAGGCCTGTGCTATGCATCTTGCAGTAAGAAAATACCTCGGCATTGCTGGAGAAGCGCAGAAAAAAGGAGTATAAGTGCAAAGGATAAGAATACCATAACTATTACTAAGGAAAAAAGACACAAGTGGCAGATGAGAAATAGCCTACCAGAATATTGTGTTTCCAAAAGAAAAGTGAAAGGACTGTAGAAACCAACTACAGAAAGGTATCTATTTACATTTATCCAAACCCCCAAACCAAAAATCCTTACGGTATAGCTATGTTTCTAAAAAGTTCAATTACATTAGGAAAGAAAAACAGCAAGGCCACCCTAAAAAGGTAGTCTTCAAGAGAAAGAAGAAAAATGACCCTTTATTATCTACCTTGCAGCAGGCAATGGCTTACATTTACTGTCATTATCTCACCTATGTGGTGTAGTTCATAATCAAGTGTTTCTGCTCCTAATTTACAGACAGTGAGCCTCATTTAATTTAGATTACTTGGTCTAAAGACATAAAAGCCAGCAGATGCATCAAAACAGAATTTGAACGTTTATGCTCCTTTATACCTCATTACACAATTTAGCAAGTAAAATGCTAAAGTCAAATTTCTTAGTATAGACTCCTCCATTTAAAGTTAATATTTTGGGATGGTAAGGGCATGTTTGCTATCAGATTTTCCTGTAAGGAAAAGAAAAGAAATGACTATTGTAGTTTATGTTCAAAACATCTTTCCTTTAAGAAGCAAAAAGAGCTCAGTGGATACTGTAGTTAAGATTATCAATAAAGCATTCAAAAAGCAACAAAAGTGTTGAGGTTAAAAAAAAAAAAAAAAAAAAAAAAAAAAGCCAGATGTGATTGCTCATGCCTGTGATCCCAGTACTGTGGGAGGTTGAGCTGGGAGAATCACCTGAGGCAAGGAGTTCGAGATCAGCCTGGACAACATAGTGAGACCTCTGGCTCTATTTTTTAAAAAAGCATTAACTTGCAAAATACTAAATGTGTTAATTTCTTTTTCTTTTTTTTTTTTTGAGACAGAGTCTTGCTCTGTCGCCAGGCTGGACTGCAGTGACGTGATCTCGGCTCACTGCAACCTCCGCCTCTCAGGTTCAAGCAATTCTCCTGCCTCAGCCTCCCGAGTATAGCTGGTTAATTTATTTTACAAATACGTACAGGTATTTTTCTCTAACTACTGCACTATTTTGTGGGTTTGCTTTTTTTTTTGGAGGCAGAGTCTCACTCTGTCACTCAGGCTGGAGTGCAGTGGCATGATCTCAGCTCACTACAGCCTCCACCTCCTGGAATCAAGTGATCTCCTGTCTCAGCCTCCTGAGTAGCTGGGATTACAGGTGCCTGCCACCATGCCCAGGTAATTTTGGAAATTTTAGTAGAGACGAGTTTCACCATGTTGGCCAGGCTGGTCTTGAACTCAAGTGATCCACCTGCCTTGGCCTCCCAAAGTGCTGAGATTACAAGCATGAGCCACCGCACCCAGCCTGTATTGTTAACGTTCATTAAAATATGTACATAGAACTCACAATTAGAGATTATATAATTGTTTATACTATTTATTTTTATAAAGGAATATAACTTTTGAGCCACCCATATCTGATAATACTGAAGGCACCAGTCGTCAGGGAAAAATATCAATGATATGGCAATGAACCCACAAAGTTACAGGCTTCAAAACCACAAAGTTCCAGGAAACATTATATTATGTTTCAGTGGTAATTTAAAAGATTCAGCTTTCTGGCTTAGCATTTAATGAAAGGCTATTGCTTACATTATTCAATAAATAAGATCTCCTGTGGTAAATGGTGGTGGCTTGGAGCTTTTGGTTATATTGTAAGAATCTAGGTAGAGATGACTGCTACCACACTTATTCCAGGCAAATCATGCCAAGTACTTTCCACTACCCCACGATGGAATCTACCACTACTCATCTAGTTTACTTAACCTAAATTATGCAGGGAGAACTTAAAACCAACAACTGAATTCCTCTAAGTACTGAAACTACAAATCTTAAAACAGAAAACCAATACCTTTGTGAAATACAGAAGCCTTGTAAAATATAAACAGTATATGTACTGAAAATCAATACCTTTGTAAAATACGGAAGCCTTGTAAAATACAAATGGTACTAACCATGCACTGTTTACTAAGATTCTTTAATTTACTGTTCCCTTCAATTAAAGTTAGTGATCAAAATAATCTTGATTTTAGAAAATGATTAATGTTGCTTATCTGTTTCTCTCTGTAATATTAGGACTTGGTCACCAACTTTTATATTTTGAGATAAAAATATAACCTAATGCCAGTTTCTACTTTTAGAATAGCTTTTATTTCCATCTAACAGAATTTTTCTATCATTACCACTTAGTCCTTATCCATATGATTAAGTCAACACATAAATAAGATCTATGAATCATCTAGATAGGGATAAAAAATAAGAGTCAGCATAATGGCCTTGATTGCTAGATCAAGTTATTCTAATTAAAAAGAATCTCGTGGTTGTTACATTGAAACTGATTCTCAATACAGATCACAGGAAAATGTGGCTGCCACTATAAAAATGACTTATTTTATAAACAGAAACCTCCTGAGGCCTTATTTTTGGTTTCTTCAACATCTGCATTATTTCCATAGGATAATTATACCCAATTTAATAGAAGTACTCAAGATCAATGGTGTTGTAAATAATTCAAGGAGTTCAAACCACTCCCCAAAATTCCTTTTGTCATTTTACTATAATAACTGATAGCTTATTATGAAAAATATCACCAGGTTACTTTTTAGACATATGAATGTGAGTTACAAGTTGAGTAAAATACACTTAATGTTTTAAGATTAAATCAATTGCTGGCCAGGCGCAGTGGCTCACGTCTATAAGACCAGCACTCTGGGAGGCCAAAGTGGGCAGAACACTTGAGGCCAGGAGTCTGAGACCTGCCTAACCAACATGGCGAAACCCTGTCTCTACTAAAAATACATTATTTTTACAGGTGTGGTGGTGCACAACTGTAGTTCCAGCTACTCAGGAGGTTTAGGCACGAGAATTGCTTGAACCTGTAAAGTGGAGGTCGCAGTGAGCTGAAATCACACTACTGCACTCCAGCCTGGGAAAGAGCAAGACTCTGTCCAACTAACTAAATAAATAAAATTAATCAATTGCCAATATGCAAATTTACATTATATTTTTTTTCTACAAACATACTGGAGGTTGGGCGAGGTTTTGCACGCCTGTATGGGAGGCTAAAGCAGGAGGATCGCTTGAGATCAGGAGTTTGAGATCAGTCTCAGTGACAGAGGGAGAACTCATCTCTTAAAAAAAAAAAACCCATAAAACTAGAGAAATTCTGAAAGTTGAATGTTAAAAAAGGACTAACAATCATTTTAAAGGTTAACCATTCTAAATAAGGCTTTTAGTCTATGTAACTCTAATATTTTGAGTACATTATTTAATGCATAGTATATCTAATACTGATTAATAAATCAAATTATAATGTTAAATATGCCTTTATTCAATTCTCTGTATGCTTTTTATAATCATGTTTGCGTGCTTCTTAGTTATATTCAAAATAGTCTCTACAGATAAGGTGTGGGCAATTACTATCCCCATTTGGCAAATGGACGAACAGGTATACAGGATGTCAAAGTGAATTGTTTGTAATATCATACTGGTGAGTAGGGTCCTGGAGTTGAATTAAAACTTTCTAGTTTTGAATAAAAACTTCCTAACCATGGGCTTAACTTTTTCCATTGTTTTGCCTTTACACATACCAGTTACTTTAAAACAACTTAAATACATTTGGCAAACTAGGTAAATCTTGAGTTGCTTATAGTAGGCCATTTTCTATCTCATCTGAGTACTTCAGAACAGAATATAGATATATTTCTCTTTTTTCAAGAGACAGGGTCTAGCTCTGCCCCAGGCTGGACTACAGTCATGTGATCATGGCTTACTGTAGCCTCGAACTCCTGGGCTCAAGTGACTGGCCCCCCTTAGCCTCTAGAGTAACTGGGACTACTTGTGCATCACCATGCCCAGCTAATTAAAACTTTTTTTTTTTTTTTTTTTTTTTGTAGAGACAGGGTCTCATTCTGTTGTCCAGGCTGGTCTTAAACTCCTGGCCTCAAGCCATCCTCCTGCCTTGACCTCCCAAATTGTTGGGATTACAGGCATTAGTTACCATGCTCAGCCTCAGATGTACTCTTTAGTGGTAAGAGTAACCCTCTAAATCACAGTAGAGGTACTATGGGGGTTTACATTTTTTTTCTTTTTTTTTTTTTTTGAGCCACATGATTAGAAAACAATTTACTTTTAACATAACCACTGTAGGCAAAATTTAGCTCTTTAGTAATATGCCCGGGATGAACACTGAAATAGTAGTGATGAGAGAGAAACATTAACCTTGGGCAGTCTTACAGTCTAGTCTATCTTTGAGCCAATGAAAGATGAGGCCTGTTACAAATGCTAGCCATACTCTTATCAATTCCACTGACTATTCCATCCAAATTCTTAGTCAAACTACAAAACATGGATACTCTTTCACATGCAGAGAAAATTAACTAGTTAGCTGCCATGATTTGTCATATGAATGACACAACCTAAAGTTATAATGTTATACTGCATTTTCCTTTAATGCGAATCTTCCCAAAATAAAAGTTCTTGTTTAATGTACATGTGTGCTATAGAATCACATTTATATTCAAGACATCAAAAAACTCACCCTAGAGCCTGGAAAGAAGGAATCGAAAGTGCCCAGTGCATTGATAAGAACAGCAATCTGGAGGCAGACTCCCCAATGTAGTGCACATTCAGGTACTCAGGCATAGGAGAAGGCATGGTGAGCTAGTATGAACAGGGATTTAGGTAAATTATCTTAGGACTGAACGTTCCAATTTATCATTTCTTTGAAAAAGTTGAATGTAAACATAACACATCAAATGAGCGCTAATATATTCACAAAAAAAACTAATCTTGAAATAATCCAAGTCACTAGAATTTACAGCTAACAGGGCTTAGAATAAATGAGTAGCCCATAGTTTCTAACAAAGCAATATTCAGACAAGCAGAATCTCAATAAATATCAACCATGATATTACCTGGTTATGTTACTCCCTGTCTTGGTCTAACAATATGTTTCTTTTCCTTCCCTCTCTCCATTAAAAATAGCATACAACAAATTCAGTTTAAAGAGAAATCCTGTCCAATAAATGTTTCTTTCATTTAGGCTAAGGGGTTAACAAATTCAAATGCTTACAGGCCCAGAAGAGTACAGAGTGCAATAGGCTTGCTGGTACCAACTGGGAAGAGCATATTCCCAGATAAAGGGTACAGCTGTGAACTGAATTCAGCACAATGAAAACATATGGAATTTTGGGCTCAGCACTGCCAGCTCTTTCAGTTTTTCAAAGAGCACATTCTGTGTGAAATCTCCCTATTTAAAAAACCTGGCAGGCCAGGAGTGGTGGTTCACGCCTATAATCCCACAACTTTGGGAGGCTGAGGTGGGCAGATCACGAGGTCAAGAGATCGAGACCATCCTGGCCAACATGGTGAAACCCTGTCTTTACTAAAATACAAAAAGAAAATTAGCCGGGTGTGGTGGTGAACGCCTGTAGTCCCAGCTACTCAGGAAGCTGAGGCAGGGGAATCGCTTGAACCAGGAACCAGGGAGGCAGAGCCAAGATCATGCCACTGCACTCCAGCCTGGCGACAGAGCGAGACTCCGTCTCAACAAACAAACCTGGCACTAAATAAAAAATTTTAAAAATTATTCTACAGGTATGTCTGTGGACATACTACTAGCAAGTGGTCAGTTTATATTGCTGATCCAGCTCTTTAAAATGTTTGGCTACTGTTGAAACTTTTTTATACTTTGTAATTACTGAAATGATTAATAGTGTCAAGTATAGTGAGGGTACAAAAAACCAAGTACACACTACCAAGGGTGGGGTAATCTGGAGAACAATTAGTCTATTATCTACCAAAAATTTTAATATAAGTACACCCAATAATACCACTTCTAAATCTCTGTTCCAGCAAAATACTTGCAAAATGCACAAAAATGCATGTGTAAGGATGTCCATTGCAGCTCTGTATCTAACAATCAAATTAAATACTGGCAACAACCCAAATTTCTATCACTAGAGAAAAGAATAATCCATGCTATAGAATATATGTGGGCATTAAAATTAGAAAGATAAATTGTGATGTAATGGCATACAAAAAAAGTCTCACAGGCAGCAGCTCTGAAACTGGGTAATGGTCAAAGCAAATAAAAGACAAAAAAGAAAAAATATCTCACAGACATCCAAGTAGAAAAAACTCTAAAACAGTGTGTATTAAAATAAATGACCCAATTTATGTTAAAGAATATGTATATATGCATACCTAAAAAGTACAGAAGGAAACATGCCACACAGTTAACAGTGGCTACCTCTGGGGTGGGGTAGGTGGACGTGTCCATATTTTTCTGTGGAATGACTATTATAGCTTTCAGTAGATTCTCAAATATAACTTTTTTTTTTTTTGAGACCTAGTCTTGCTCTGTCACCCATGCTGGAGTGCAGTGGCTTGAACTCAACTCACTGCAATCTTCGCCTCCTGGGTTCAAGCGATTCTCCTTCCTCAGGCTTCTGAGTAGCTGGGACTACAGGTGTGGGCCACCATGCCTGGCTAATTTTTTTGTATTTTTAGTAGAGACGAGGTCTTACCACATTAGCCAGGTTGGTCCCAAACTCCTGACCTCAGGTGATCTGCCCACCATGGCCTCCTAAAATGCTGGAATTACAGGCATGAGCCACCGCACCTGTCCCCTCAAAGGTATCTTCTATCTACAAGTCTTGAGGTTTGAAACAAAGAAGAGTTACATAAAAATGTAAAAAAAACAACCCTGCCTTTGTTCATTATTAGCCACAAATGGTTTACCTATTTATAAATGGTACCAAGTAATAAAAGGGCAATTAATAGTGGAAATTCTGTAAGTGAAAAGAAAATTTTTTACATATTTAAGGATGTTTGGCTCACACCTGTAATTCCAGCACTTTAGGAGGCCAAGGTTAGAGGATTGCTTGAGGCCAGTAGTTCGAGACCAGCCTGGGCAACATAACGAGACCCATTTCTACAAAACAAAACAAAACAAAAAACAAAAATTTTAGCCAAGTGTGATGGCTCATGCCTGTATACCAGCAACTCAGGAGGCTGAGGTGGAATTGCTGCTTGAGCCTAGGATTTTGAGACCAACCTGAGAAACACAGCAAGATGCCATCTCTAAAAATAAAAAAAATTAGCTGGGCATGGTGGTGTGCACCTATAGTCCCAGTTACTTAGCAGACTGAGGCAGAAAGATCCCTTGAGCCCAGCAGGTCAAGGTTGCAGTGAGCCAGGACTGTGCCACTCAACTCCAGCCTGGGTGACAGAGCAAGACTGAATCTTAAAAAACAAAATGTATCATATCTTTTCAGGATTACCCAAGGTGAATAAAAAGAAAGTCTGAAAAATTAGGGGAAATACCAAAAATTACTAGTTTTGGGGGAAGGGGCATGTAAGACACAAAACAACAAAAAAATCCTTTGCAGGGCCAAGTGTGGTGGCTCAGGCCTGTAATCCCAGCACTGTGGG
This sequence comes from Cacajao melanocephalus, assembly GCA_963573385.1. Classification (NCBI taxonomy): domain Eukaryota; kingdom Metazoa; phylum Chordata; class Mammalia; order Primates; family Pitheciidae; genus Cacajao; species Cacajao melanocephalus. Next base: position 91,637 of record CAUYLG010031090.1, on the reverse strand, counting down.
AGGCCAAGGCAGGCAGATCACTTGAGGTCAGGAGTTCAAGATCAGCCTGCCAACATGGTGAAACCCCATCTCTACTAAAAATACAAAAAGTTATCCAGGCGTGGTGGCGCATGCCTGTAATCCCAGCTACTTGGGAGGCTAAGCCATGAGAACAGCTGCAATCTGGGAGGTGGAGCTTGCACTGAGCCAAGATCACGCCGCTGTACTCCAGCCTGGGAGACAGAGCAAGACTCTGTCTAAATATTTAAAAAAAAAAAAAAAAAACTTTTGCAAAATAGTTTATAATTGCATTTAAATAAAATATTAATACTTGAAATGTGTAAACACTGGATATAAAGGTTTTGATTACACAACAGTGGTGGTAACTCTGAAAACTTTCTGCTGCATTTAATCATAAACCAGAAATAGTTTACAACACACACTAAAGGGATTCGTTATTTAAAATACTACACCATATTGGGTTTACAGAGAAAATGTTTGATAATCTGTTTTACATACTTAATAAAACTCTAGTATTTTGAATCAGAAAGCTAATGCTGGCTGAAGAAACAACAGTCAATTTAACAAGTCTTTGAGATTAAAAAGACAAAGATTTCTTCCTATCTTATAGAGAGACTGACCTTCCCCAAAATGCCTGTGGATCTTTAGGTTTATAAATTGAATTATATAAATTTTTCAAATTAGAAAAGTTCAATATATTGCACTGAAAGAGTGTTGACAAGAACTAAACCTGACCAATCTATTTCAGAAGTTATTACTTGCCTCTACAGTTATCTTTCTACACTGAAATCTGATAACAGCCTGCTCAATACAGCCTTTAAAAAAAATCATTGGATGGCTGGGTGCAATGGCTCATGCCTATAATCCTAGCACTTTGGGAGGCCAAGGTGGGCGGATCATTGGAGCTCATGAGTTTGAAACCAGCCTGGGCAACATGATGAAACCTCATCTCTATTAAAAAATACAAAAATCAGCTGGGAGTGGTGGTGCACGCCTGTAGTCCCAGCTACTTGGGAGGCTGAGGTAGGAGGATGGCTTGAAGTCGCAATGAGCCGAGTTCCTGCCACTGTACTCCAGCCTGGGCTATAGAGCCAGTCTGTCTTAAAAAAAAACAAACAAACAAAAAAAAAACAAGTTCCTTGAAGGCTGAGCACAAGCACAGTGGCTCAGGACTATAATCCCAGCACTTTGGGAGGTCGAGGTGGGAGGATCATTGCTTGTGGCCAGGAGTTTGAGACCAGCCTGGGCATAGTGAAACTCCAATCTCCACACACATACAAAAAAAAATCATTTGAGTTAGGAGATCTGGATTCTACTCTCAACTTTCCATTAATCACCAGTATGATTCTAGATTACATATTCATTCAGTAACTATTTACTGAGAGTTCACTGGGAGCCACTAAGTGCTATTATCTCAGTGGAAGAATTACATAAAAACTGAATGAGCTATAGAAAGGGCTAAGAAAGGAAATGGCATGTGTGAGAAACAGGGGCAGCTGGATCAGAACATGGAGGGCCCTAAAAGGTCAAATTATAGAGACCGGACTTAATTTCATAACATATGGGCAATGGGAAGCTACTGAAGGCTGGTAAGTAGCAGAATGACATAATTTGATTTTTAACAAATATAACACTGGTACCAGCACACAGGACAAAATGGAAAAGAAAGACTGGAAGCAAAGGTATTAGGGTAACAAATCAAGAAACGAATTTCAAAAGGCCTAAAATACGGTGAAGGAAATGAAGAGGAAGGCAGAAATGCAAGCAACAGAATGGTTAAAATTCTGTTATGGAACAAGAGGAGTGAGGCTTAAGGAGAATGGTTGCCTCCAAAGTTGCAAACATGGGTGACCAGAAAGACTGATTCTAATATTAAGATATTAAACATTTTAGAAATAAGTATATGTTATTTCCAAAACCACCTCACTTCTGTTGCATATACATAATTTCTAACATGGAAATATGACCTACTGTAATTATTCTAAGATTTTAAGAATCAAGTGAAATAAGGTACATGAAATCATACCAAAAATTCCGAAGCTTAATAAAAATCTTTTTTTTATTCTGTCTTGATGGAGTTATATATATATATATATTTGGGATGGTGTCTCATACTGTCGCCCAGGCTGTAGTGCACAATCTTGGCTCACTGCAATCTCTGCTCTCCGTGTTCAAGCAATTCTCCTGCCTCAGCCTCCTGAGTAGCTGGGACTACATGCATGCGACACCACACCCAGCTAATTTTTTTGTATTTTTAGTAGAGACAGGGTTTCACCATGTTGGCCAGGATGGTCTCGATCTCCTGACCTCATGATCCGCCCATCTCAGCCTCCCAAAGTGCTGGGATTACAGGAGTGAGCTACCTCGCCTGGACTTTCTTGTTTCGTTTTGTTTTTCTGAAGACGGAGTCTTGCTTTGTTGGTTAGGCTGGAGTGCAGCGGTGCAATCTTGGCTCGCTTGCAACGTCCACCTCCCGGGATCAAGCAATTCTTCTGCCTCAGCTTCCTGAGTAGCTGGGGTTATAGGCATGCGCCATTAAGCTTGGCTAATTTTTGTATTTTTAGTAAACACGGGGTTTCATCATGTTGGCCAGGCTGGTCTCAAACGCCTGACCTCAGGTGATCTGCCCACGCAGCCCTCCCAAAGTGCTAGGATTACAGGCATGAGCCACCATGCCCAGCTAATAAAAATCTTAAATATTACTATTGCCCTTGATTTTTCAAAATCAAACTTCAAGCTTCATTATTAGACTATTTCTCCTTATTACCAAGATTGATTTGAACAAGACACTAAAAATCTCTAAATCTCTTTCTTCAGCCACAAAATGAGAATAAAAATTCTAACCTTGCCAGGTGTGGTGCGTCATCTTGTAATCCCAGCACTTCGGGAGGCCAAAGTGAGAGGACTGCTTGAGGCCAGGAATATGAGACCAACTTGGGCCACAAAGTGAGATCCTATCTCTACAAAATTTTTTTTAATTAGCTGGGTGTGGTGGCCCATGCCTGTGGTCTCAGCTACATGACAGGCTGAAGCAGGAGGATCACTTGAGCCCAGGAGGTTGAGGCTGCAGTGAGCTGTGATTATGCCACTAAACTTCTGTCTCAAAAAGAAAACAAAAATTAAGAATTCTAACCTCAACAGATGTGGCGAGGCTCAAAGGAAAGAATGTATGTGAAAGCAGGCTGCAAACTACAGTGTGCATAGAAATGCAACAGTGGAACAAAATGTTATTCAGCTCAGCAAGTAAGAGAGGACTGAGTGGTTTGATTACAGATGTAGGGTCTTGAAACTCATGACCAGAAAACTTCAATGTGAGAACGATGAAATTACCAGACTCTAGCAGCTAAGCGGGGAAATCACTAAAAAGTAAAACATTTGACTTCACAAGGCTGTAAGACTCTGAGAAAGATGGAGCAGTCCTTTTCAGGAGAGTAAGAAAATTTGTAAGTCCTGACTGTGCGTATTCTCAGGAAGACAAAATGGAATGACAAAAGCCAATCCTAGGAAGAAAAAAGAAAATTCTAATTTGCCAAATTCTTCTGTCCAAAACATTTCAAGACATCAAAAACTTTGAGGACCAACATCTACAATAAACAGGTAAACTACCCCTACTTTCTAAAGAGCCCTCTGTCCTTTTCCCTCACAATGGGTCCTATTCGTACATCTCATTTCGTCCTTCTTCCCATTTAAATCCAAAGCAGAACGTTAAACTTAAGAAAACAAAAGAATGTTTTTTATTTAGAATAAGGAAGAACAATGGGAAAAATCAAGTTTTGCCTTGCTCTACCCTTGTCCATAAATCTTACCATAATTTTTTTGGAATGATATTAAGTTTTCCAGTAGAGTGTAAAAAAAATTTTGTAATTTTTTCCATGTAAATTTTCTTTGGTAAAATTTTACATAAAAATTGTCTTCACTGATCTATTTTATTGACTACATCAAATTATACTATTTCAAGCCACTGACTTTTCTCTGTGGCTATCTCTATCAAGGTGAATTTTATAAATACAAATATTACTTTGCACTCACAATTTCTACTAATGATACACATATTTGATAGCTATACATCTTCTCCTAAGAAATCCATGGACTTTTATAATCTATAATAAAAGTATGAGCAGTCACCTTCAGGCATTCCAGGACTGCAATATACTGCTAAGTGAAATCTATATGGATTCAATCCCTTTGCATACATCTTGCTAACAGTATCCTTAGCTAAGTGGTTAAAATGGAGGAGTCAAAACAATAGGATCTTAATGTGGGGTCTCCACAGTTAGCATGTCTATAACTCTATCCAAGCATTATTGAATGACAAATCAAATAGTAGAAAATGATCTTCTAGTCTTCTACATGTATTATTTCTGTCTTAATTAGGTTGGTGCAAAAGTAATTGCAGTTTTTGCCATTACTTTTAGGGGAACAAAACAAATTACAAATGTACCTTCTCCAAAATGGCTAAAAAGTATAAGTTAAAAACCAAAAGTTAAAATGTATTAAACAATTTGTATCTTTTAAATTTTTTATTATGTAATTTTTATTTATAATAGAGGTGAGGTCTTGGCAAGTTGCAGAGACTGGTCTCAAACTCCTGGGCTCTGGCCTCAGCCTCCCAAAGTACTGGGATGACAGGTGGGACCCGCTGCACCTAGCCAATTTGCATCTTACAATAATGCTGAAAGCCAGCTAATTAGGGTGATACATAACAAATGGAGTCTTTGTAGTTACTATGGTAGAGCAAAATATCTGGGTCTTAACTGATTTGCAATAAAATAGTAGCTAGGCATTGAACAAAAGCAACACATCAGAAATGCCAAGTCATAATGTTTAAAAAAGTGTGCTGAAACAGTTATAAAAGCTAAATTTTATACATTTAAACCCAATTATTGCTATTATAACTGACTTACAAGAGGATGCTTTATGAAGTCATTATCTTATCTACATAAGGCCTTAGCCTCCTGCATAGGTGTGCACGAATATGCCCAGCTTATTTGGTATCTTGATAAACAGAAAAGCCTGAAGAAATTTTGTTTCTATATCCAGATGAGTATGGTTTTTTTGTTTTGTTTTGTTTTTATTGAGATGACGTTTTGCTCTTGTTGCCCAGGCTGGAGTGCAATGGTATGATCTCAGCTCACCACAACCTCCACGTCCCAGGTTCAAGCCATTCTCCTGCCTCAGCCTCCCGAGTAGCTGGGATTGCAGGCATGTGCCACCTTGCCCGGATAATTTTGTATTTTCAGTAGAGACGGGATTTCTCCATATTGGTCAGGCTAGTCTCGAACTCCTGACCTCAGGTGATCCGCCAGTCTTGGACTCCCAAAGTGCTGTGATTATTGGCATGAGTCACCACACCCGGCCCAGATGAGTATGTTTTAGCTGCTGTTTTGAAATTCTATCAGGGATATTTCTGACTTTAAAAGCACAACAAAACATACTTTGATTTTTGAAAGGTGGATCAAAATCAAGCAACACAACATACAAATTAAAAAAACATATAGAAATACCCTGAAAGCTACATGTGAATCGCTGAGAAGTGGCCCCTCTTTTTCGGTATAATTTATGCTTGATTCTCCAGGGATGAGGTGTACACTTCCTTCCATGCACGCTACTGAGCTCTGGCAGGCTGTGCTCTCTCCAGGATTCAATGCTTTTGCAAGAGTGTCAAATGCCCTGTAATAAGACATCAAAAGCTGTGGGCTTGACCAAACACCACAATAAAATAACAATTCTATACAGGATTCTAGAATTAAGATTTAAGACTAAAGAACTGGCCAGGCTGGTCTAGAACTTCTGACCTCAAGTGATAGTCCTGCCTCAGCCTTCCAAAGTGCAGGGATTACAGGCGTGAACCACCATGCCCAACCTAAAGTCTCTTTTTAAAATCTTGTATAATTAAGGGGGAGAAACATCTTTATATTTTCGTATGACAATAGGCTTTTAAACATTATATATTTTGTCTCTTGAGCCCAGGAGGGAAGGGCTGCAGTGAGCTATGATCACACCACTGTACTCCAGTCTGGGTGACACAGCAAGACCTTGTCTCAAACAAAATTATTTTTAATTAATCATTTTAAAAATACATTATATATTTGACACACAAGACTATTAGCCCATTTATTTTGTATACAAAAGTTACCTTAGAACAAGGGTAAGAACTTATGTCGACTTTAATATACACAGTACAATAGGTCTTAAATTTTATTTAAAAATTCAGAAAACATTTTACTCATGTTTATTTTGTCACTCTGTCACTCAGGCTGGAGTGCAGCGGCACAATCATGGCTCACTGTAATCCTGAACTCCTGGATTCCAGCAAGCGATCCTCTGACGTCAACCTCCTGAGTAGCTGGGATTTCATGTGTGCAGCACTATGCTCAGCTAATTTTCAAATTCTTTGTAGAAACTGGGCCTCACGATGTTGCCCAGGCTGGTCTCCAACTTCTGGACTCGAATAATCCTGCCGCCTTGGCCCCCCAAAGTGTTGGGATTACAGGCATGAGCTACTACACCCGGGCAGAGAGTATTTTAAAATGTGTGGTCACATAGCTAAATCTTAACTGTAACAATTTGATATTAGAATAATAATGAACTAATGTTAGCAAATAATTACTCAAAATAGTTGCCCTTATTTTTCAACAATAGGCCTCCTAGACTTTCTTAAAATCTCATGTTCAACAAAGTACTACTTATTGTGACTCTTAAAAGCAGTTTATTACTGAATACTACATTTATTCAGTAATTATATACATATGTATATATAATATCTTGTTGGTGGTGGTGTTTTCTGAGATGGCATCTCACTCTGTTGCCCAGGCTGGAGTGCAATGGCGTGATCTTGGCTCACTGCAACCTCCACTTCCCAGGTTCAGTGATTCTCCTGCCTCAGCACCCCGAGTAGCTGGAAATATAGGCATGTGCCAACACACCCAGCTAATTTTTTCAATTTTAGTGGAGATGGGCTTTCACCATTTTGGCCAGGCTGGTCTTGAACTACTGACCTCAGGTGGTTCACCCACCTTGGCCTCCCAAAGTGGTAGGATTACAGGGTTCACCCACCACACCCGGCCAAATCAGTATATATTTATCATATCTTTTTTTTCTTTTAGAGATGGGGTCTAGTTGCTGGTTGACTCAAACTCCCAGGCTAAAGTGATCTTCCTGCCTCAGCCTCCTGAACAAATATGTTCAGCTTATTCAATATTTTAAATGATAAACGTAGTGTAGGAAAAGCCTGAAGAAATTGTTTCTATATCCTAAGCATTAATATTTACAGAATGAAAAACAATTCTGATAACTACTCTCTTCAAGTGTAACTTAAAACTGAATATTAATGTAAAAGACTTAGTTGGTTAAACTAATATTACAACTTAGTTGGTTAAACTAAGTCTTTTACATTAATTTTCATCACTAGAAATTGAAAAGCAGGATCAACATGATTAGAAAGACAAACGTTTCACTCTTCACGCGCATCTTCATCTTTAGAAGAAAAAAAATTCCTAAATTTTAAGACTACATTTCTAATCTTATAATATTCACTTACTGATTTTGTTATTTAGAATATAACTTTTCATACTGAATGCAGGTTTTCAGTTAAAACTTACCATGCCTTAAATTTTCTAAGTGAAAACAGAAATGTAGGTTGAGCATTCCTAATACTAAAACCCGAAATGCTCTAAATTCAGAAACTTTTTGAACACCAACATGATGCCACAAGTGGAAATTTCACACCTGATCTCTCATAACGGATTCAGTCAAAATGCAGGTGCACAACAGTGTATTCAGTGCTTATTCCCTGTCCCCAAGGGAAAAAAGACCAGCTGAGATAAAATCTTTTCTGCACATGCCCAGATTTCCCCAAGCAAGCATGCCCACTAAGGATAATAAAATGGCACATGTTCAGGCCAAACATGCCAATGGCAGGTTCTCCCTAATTCCCCATAGGGAGCTAAGACCTACGTGCATTACTCACTGCGGTTTGCTTTTTTTTTTTTTTTGCATATTCTCTTCTCTGTGGTGTAAAGATATTTTTGAAAAGGTCAGAAAGGCCTGTATGATACCCAGAGTAACACAAACGTTCCAAAACCTGAAACCTGAAACATTTCTGGTCTGAACAAAGTATTTCGGATAAGGCATAATCAACCTGTATTTGTTTTTTGAAACTTTTATAAATAGAATTTGAGACAAAAATATTTTTAAGAAATACTGAAAGACATGTAAACAAAAGGGTACTGTTAATCAAAAGAGACTTTACCTTGAAACATCACCGTTGGTCTGCATTTCTTGAAATTCACACAAAGAGGTATCATCATTGCTTAAGCTTTCAATCATAGACATTTCATTATTATTTTGAGAAAGATCTTTAGTTTTTCCAAGATTCGCTAATGATGTAACCACACTGGCCAATGTACTTAAATCTCCCTGACATGATTCAGCCTTTAAAAAAAAGGGTATTAAAATTCTGTGAATTGGTATCAGTATTTTTTTCAATCTGAAATATCCAATTATAGATTATGATATGCCAAAAGAACAGTATGATAAATGAAACCTGGAAAGTTAAAGGGCTCTGAGCTTTCAGAAATTTCTTGAGGAAAATACAAGTTTAAAAACAGGTGTATTTCATAAGAAATGTTTATATGTTGCTTTTTTTTTTTTAATGGGACAAGATCTCACTCTGTCACCCAGACTGGAGCACAGTGGCATGAACACAGCTCACTGCATCCTCAAATTTCTGGGCTCATGTGATCCTCCTGCCTCAGCCTCCTGAGCAGCTAAGACTGCAAGTGTGCCCTGCTATACCTGGCTAGTTTTTTTCATTTTTAGAGATGAGGTCTTGCTGTGTTGCCCAGGCTGGTTTTGAACTCCTGGCCTCAAGAGATCCTCCCTGCCTCAGCCTCCTGAGTATAATTTCTAAAACTTAACTATATAAACTATAAACTTGTATGGGATGTAAAGAATACTAGTGAAAAGTAGGGGGAAAAGGGCAAATGATTTGTTGAACAGACTTCCTAGGATGCCAACTTTTGCCAGACACTGGGTTAACTAAATGTGTTAAAAGGCAATGTGTTAAACACAGAAATTAAAAGAAATCGATCAGTTATCCATTATTCTCTTCACTTTTTTTGTTACTGGAGTTGAAAATTCTCTCTATATAGGTAAGACACTGATCTTTTGTTATATATGACATACTTTTGATGTCTTTTTTTTCTTTTTTGAGACAGTCTCACCCTGTCACCCAGGCTGGAGTACAGTGGTGTGATCTCAGCTCACCGCAACCTCTACTTCCTGGGTTCAAGTGATCCTCCTACCTAAGCCTCCTCAGTATAGGCGCACACCACCATGTCCAGCTAACTTTTGTATTGTTTGTAGAGATGGGGTTTCATCATGTTGCCCAGGCTGGTCTCAAACTCCTGGGCTCAAGTGATCCACCTGCCACAGCCTCCCAAAGTGCTGGGATTACAGGCGTGAGCCACCACGCCCAGCTTATTTGATATTTTATATATTTGATTTAAATTAATTCTTCTGTAAATCCTTTCCCATCCTAAGGAGAAGCCTTTTAAGTTGCCTTCTATGATATCTTTTTGATTAATACTTTCTTCATGGTTTTTCTTTTTAGTGTTCGTAATCCTAAAATGACACATATATTCCCATGTTTCATTTATTATAAAAATTCTTCAATTTATGTGAGATTTATTTTGGTGAATCAGTAGAATAAAACAATGTTTGTGCTCTCCCCAAATTTATCAATGGTCCAAAAATCGTTTACTGGAAACCCTGCCAGTTACCAAGTTCTTACAGAATTAATACCTATATATGCATTTTATGTAACCCCCATTAGACCCCTGTGAAACAGAAATCATCATTCCTCTATCGCCAACCAGAAGAATGATCCAAATAGTAGAGGCAGGACTGTCTAACTGCAAAAGTCTATGCTTTTTTTTTTTTTAAGAGACAGTGTTTTTTAGGGACACTTCTATTGCCTAGACAGGAGTGCAGTGGCAGGATCATAGCTCACTGCAACTTTGAACTCCTAGACTCAAGTAATCCTCTCTCTCAGCCTCCCAAATAGCTGGGACTACAGGCATGTATCACCATGCCTGGCTAATTTTATTATTTTTAGAGACATGGTCTCGCTATTTCCCAGGTTGGTCTCAAATTCCTAGCGTCAAGGAACTCTTCAACTTCAGCCTCCCGAGTTGCTGGGATATAGACTTCAGCCACTGTGCCCAGAAAAGCCCACAATGTTAAGCTCCACTCCAAGCAGTTTTCTTATATTTGAATAAAAAGTACGTCAGTTACAATTTTTAAATGCTTTACTATTCACCTAAAACTTAGAAGCTTATATATTCTCTTTTATCTAGCAACATATCTAACCAGATTCTTAAGTTTTTGCCCCAAAGGCTCTTAGCCAACATGGAAAAATTTCATCCTGTGACTTCACAGTTTTGGGGCCATTTGTCAGAGAAGCGTACATAAGGTTGTCATAACAATTTAATACAAAGATATATAAAAAAGCACAGTGTCTGGGCCGAGTAGTTTGTCAAGGAAACCTAATTCCCTTCCTTTCCTACAGGAGTTAATATGTCAATAAAACCAATTATCACTCTAACCGTGAATCATGCAAACAAGGCTAATCATGTAGACAGGGCTAAGTTTTCCAAAATATATGGCAAGAGGCCAAATGCCTCACCTAGCAATTACATGCTGAAGCCCAATCTGTAAGATAGATACTCTTATTACTCTTATTTTACAGATGAGAAAGTGAGGCACTGAGAGGTCAAATAACTGGCCTAATGTTATATAGCTAGTAAGTGATGAATTTGATTTCAGAGCCCAAGTATTTAGAGTGCCTTAAAGCATCAAGTGACAAATATACAACAAATCTTTCAATAAACAGGACAAATAATCTTATAGGTTATATAAAACCAGATCCCGGCTAGGCAGAGTGGCTCATGCCCATAAGCCCAGCAATCTGGGTGGCTGAGGTGGGAGGATCACTTGAGCCCAGGAGTTCGAGACCAGCTGGTAATACAACGAGACTTGGGTCTCTACAAAAATAGAAAAAATTAGCCAGGCAGAGGCATGTGCCTTCAGTCCTAGCTTCTTGGGAGGCTTAGGTGAGAGGATCACTGGAGCCTGAGAGGATGAGGCTGCAGTGAGCCATGACTATGCCACCACCACATCCCCAGCTTGGGTGACAGAGGAGACCCTGTTTCAAAAACAAACAAAAACCCCAGATCACAGGCTGAGATAAACCCTGGCTGCAGGCTTCCTAAAATCTGTTTTTAGATATAAGTTTTCAGGATAAATTTTTGCTTCTTGTTCTCATAAAGGGTTTCTGAAAAGTACAGAAACTCTTCATGTTGAATCTAAATAAACAAACTGTTTTTCCTTTAGACCACTGGTCTAATATAAAGCTGCTCCAATCTCTAAGAGAACTGGATGACCTGAATACATAATAGGAGAGCTCTTGAAGTCCTATTCCTACTCTTGACTCAAGTAAATATTTTGATGGAGGTGTGATAAGAATTTATTTTTACCCGAAATATTTTAAGTATTTTAGCACTAACATATCTATAAGGGAACATAAAATAAATGCTAAGAATTTTACACCTATAAATGTCTTTTACCAAGGGCTTCTATTTCAAGATGAGGGAAGAGTAAGTGTTTGTTGCTTTCATGTTGAAGCGATAATCATCCTAGTGAAACTATGAACACTTCTAATTTTTTTTTTTGAGGCGGAGTTTCCCTCTCATTGCCCAGGCTGGAGTGCGATGGTGCAATCTCGGCTCACCGCACCCTCTACCTCCCAGGTTCAAGGTTATCCTGCCTGAGTAGCTGGTATCACAGACATGCACCACCATGCCCAGCTGATTTTTTTCTATTTTTAGTAGAAACGGGTTTCTCCATGTTCGTTAGGCTGGTCTCAAACTCTGACCTCAGGTGATCCACCTGCTTCGGCCTCCCAAAGTGCTGGAATTACAGGCATGAGCCACCATGCCCGGCCAAACATTTCTAATTTATGTTAAAAATTCCACAAAGAACAAAGCAATTGACCAAAGCAATGGAAGCAATTAGGAAAACATTTTAAAAAGCTTAAAAATATTGAAGCTTTAAATTGTACTAAACACACCTTATCTGATGTCATCAGCACAGCTGACTCAGTTTTTACTCCAGACGGATGAATATTCACAAACATTCCTGAATCTAACAGTCCTGTTGATCTATAACAAATAAGCACAAATTTTAGCCTGAGTTTCATTGGGAAGAAAAACAAAATGACCAGCTACTCAGTGTCTGTTTTACTTTACCTTGTAGTTTCACTATCTGTTACAAAAGTTGGAGTTGCAGTTAATGGGCTACGAAGGTCTTTTCGGATATAGATTTTTTCTGTTGAAGCGGCACAGTTGGAAGATTTTTCTCGTGATACTTCAATGGGTTTTCTTTCACATTGGACAGCTACAAAAATGTGTTAAACTATTATATCACAATATAGATTTACAGACAATTATAAATGTAAGCGGTAGGTAAGCTTAATGCTGCTAATAGGAGACATGGCTACCATACTAAACTCCAGAGATAACCATCAATCTTTAGAAATTATGTGCAAGTTCAACAAAGTTGCTTTAGATTAGTGAAACTAACTGATTGGCATCACTCATTCTCTTTTCTCTCCCTGCTCCCCATTCCTGTGATAGAAATGTAAAATAACTCTCATTTTTTAAAAGTTCACCATCAAGAAGAAAGAACTAAAGTTAGGAGTCACTTAGAGTGCTTTAAAAAATGAAGTGAAATTTAATCCATTGAAAATAATACTGAAAGGAACAAAAAAGCCTACGGTAGACCTTTTATTAACTAAGGACAGGAGATTTTTGAGACGTAATTCAACTACTTGGTCTTTCTTTATAAAATACAATTAATATGTAATATTTATCATAATTTTATCTCATAATATTTACGAGATAGTATAGTAAGGTTGTTAAACTGCCAAGATTCGAAGCCAGCTTATGCCACTTATTAGTTATATGACCTTGAGCAGGTTTCTCAACCTCTGTTTACTCAAATGTAAAATGGGTAACGCAGTACCTACTGCAAAGAATTGCTGTATGAGTAAGTTAATACACATGATAAGCAGTGTCTAGCATAGTGAGAGCTCAATCAATACTAGCTATTGTCATTATCTTACTAATCTTTAGTAGTTAAATCAAAAAGTAAACTGGTATCTGAAGCTAGTTAAGCTTTTTGCCAAACACGAACTACAAATACATGCTTGTTAGGCATTCAATAAATATTAGTTCAATAAAAAATACATATATATTTATGTATTCTTATATTTTTAGTTGGAAAACCGTAAACTAAAAAGTATACATATTTGACATATTTTAATTTGTTAATTTCAATACTTTTGCTGGAATCCTTAAAAAGTATTTTCTCCTTAAAAGCTAATACATACAGTCTTGTTTCATTCCAAACGCAATACATCTCTGTAACCTGCAGTATTGGCAGCGGTTTCGGTGATGTTTATTAATAATACAATCCTTTGATCCTCGACATGAATATACTAAATTTTTTCGGATGCTTCTTTTAAAAAATCCTTTGCAGCCTTCACAAGTTACTGCTCCATAATGACGTCCTAGAGATAAAATGTTTAAGAAAATATAAAAGTCACGTTATTTCAGAACAGAAATGAAATAAGCCAATTGCTCCCCTTTAAACAACATATGAGATGAAACTGATTTTTGAGCTTGTGACATGAAAAACATTTTTAGAAGTTATTTTTATTTATTGTAATTATTTTAGAGATGCTCTGTGGCCCAGACTCAAGTGCAATGCTACGATCACAGTTCACTGCAGCCTTGAAGCGATCCTTCTTGCCTTGGCCTCCCAAATAGAGGTTACTAAATAGAGAATGAAACAAGCATATTCTCTAATAAAAAACAAATATATGAATTTTTGAATTTTTTTTAGAGATGGGGTCTTGCTCTGTCACCTTGCAGTGGCATGATCAAAGCTCCCTAAATCCTTGAATTCCTGGGCTCAAGTGATCCTCTTGCCTCAGCCTCCTAGTGGCTAAGACTGCCATCACTACTGGCTGATTTTTTTGTTTGTTTAAGAGACAGGATTTCTTTATGCTGCCCAGGCAGATTTCAAACTCCTGGCCTGAAGTGATCCTCCTGCCTCCACTCCTAAAGTGCTGGGATTAAAGGAATGAGCTACCTTGCCTGGCCTAATGTAATGTATTATTAAGGATCAGAACTCATAATTTTTAAATGATTCCTTTGCCAAAAATTCTAGTTTTCACAGGAAAAAAATATTTCTATAGATGGGTGTAATCCAGCCTATAATCCAGCACTTTGGGAGGACGAGGCAGGTGAATCACTTGAAGTCAGGAGTTCGACACCAGCCTCGCCAGGATGGCGAAAGCCCGTCTCTACTAAAAATATAAAAATTACCTGGGCATGGTGGCACATGCCTGTAGTCCCAGATACTCGGGAGGCTGAGGCAGGAGAATTGCTTGAACCCTGGAGGCAGAGGTTGCAGTAAGCCAAGGTTGCACCACTGCACTCCAGTTGGGGCAACAGAGTAAGCCTCCATCTCAAAAAAAAAAAATTTTTTTTTTTACATGTTCATTTTCAAAAGTGAAATATGCATTTTATTTCTTTATAAATCAAATTAAACTGCACTGAAATAAAGAAAATAAGTGAATAAAGAACTCTGGGACCGAGCATGGTGGCTCACACCTGTAATCCCAGCCCTTTGGGAGGCCAAGGAAGAGTGGGTGGATCATCTGAGGTCAGGAGTTTGAGACCAGCCTCGCCAACATGGTGAAACCCCATCTCTGATAAAAATACAAAACTCAGCCAGACATGGTGGCACACACCTGTAGTCCCAGCTACGTGGGAGGTCGAGGCAGGAAAATTGCTTGAATCCAGGAGGCAGAGGCTGCAGTGAGCTGAGATCATGACACTGCACTCCAGCTGGAACAACAGAGTGAGACTCTGTATCAAAATAAAAAGAACTTTGGGGAAAAATTAGTTAAATTTTAAAGGCTACAAATGTGAACCATAAAAATGACATACTCCTTTTTCTTCTTTCTTTTAGTAGAAGAAACATAGTAGTGTGGTAGTTATTTTAACAACACGACACATACAGGAGGTTATTTTTCTTTTTTTATTTTTAAGAGGTTATTCTTAACGTTACCTGATGCTTTGTCTCCACATACTACGCAAAGATCAAAAATCTTATTTGGTCCCTGGTCTGGAGAAGAATTATCTGTTAGGAGCTTAAAAAAACAAAAAACAAAAAACCCGTTGTTACTCAACAGCACTCATTCTATTAAAAAATTAAAGAACATTCAGTTGGTCTTGCTTTGTTGCTTTTCCACAAGTTATTCTTAAAACTCTGAACTCTATGAAGAGCTCAGAACCTTTCCACATGGAATGACATGACAAAAATATACTTATAATAGCATAAAAAGATAACTCAACTTTTTAAATAGAAATGGGGCTATAAATAAACTTCCTTGAGGTAATTATATAATCATGCCGATATGGTTGCTATACAAAGGTACAGACTTAAAAAGCTCATCACTAGGCACAGCTAATAAGATACTGGCAAAGGAAACTAGTTTCTTCTTTAAAAAACAAACAAAGGCTGGGCACGGTGGCTTACGCCTGTAATCCCAGCACTTTGGGAGGCTGAAGTGGGCAGATCACCTGAGGTCAGGAGTTTAAGACCAGCCTGGCCAATGTGGTGAAATCCCATCTCTACTAAAAATAAAAAAAATTAGCCGGCTGTGGTGGTGGGCACCTGTAATCCCAGTTACTTGGGAGGCTGACGCAGGAGAATCCTTGAACCTAGGAGGCAGAGGTTGCAGTGAGCCGAGATCGCACCACTGCACTCCAGCCTGGGTTACAGAGCAAGACACGGTCTCAAAAGAAAAAAAATAAATAAAAATAAAAAAAGCTTGGTGTGGTGGTGCATGCCTGTAGTCCCAGCTACTCTGGAGGCTGAGGCAGGACAATTGCTTGAACCCAGGAAGTGGAGGTTGTAGTGAGCTGAGACTGCACCACTGCACTCCGGCCTGGGAGACAGTGAGACTCCATCTCAGAAAGAAAAAAAAAAAGGCCAGGCTTGGTGGCCCACGTCTATGATCCTAGCATTTTGGAAGGCTGAGGCGGGTGGATCACAAGGTCAGGAGATCAAAATCATCCTGGCTTATACGGCGAAACCCCGTCAAAATGAGCTGGACGTGCTGGCACGTGCCTGTAGTCCCAGCTACTCAGGAGGCTGAGGCAGAAGAATCATTTGAACCTGGGTGGCAGAGGCTGCAGTGAGCCAAGATTGTGCCACTGCACTCCAGCCTGGGCAACAGAGTGAGACTCCGTCTCAAAAAAAAAAAAAAAGCTAACTAGTTCCTTTCTTTCAACTTTTTCTTTCAGTTTTGAAATGTGAACAAATAAATTCAATTTAAAAAAATGGTATGGCATTTGAATTCCTTCAGGAGTGATTCTGATTTTACGAACTTTAAATGGTTCTTAAAATGACTGCTCCTTACTATATAATATATTGCATCATTTCTTCTTATATCACCACAAAAATCAGTCTTCAGTAAGTACTTAAAGAAAACAAAAACTTTTGGTACTAGATGTCCTATGAAAGCATCTATGGCAAGTACTACACTTTTCTCTAATTGCCTACCTGTTGTAAATGGTGCTAATCTTTTATCTGTTTTTCCTAAGGCTGGAAGGAGATATTGAGAGATTAAGGGATTTGCCCACATTCCATCTTAGGTTATTAGACCAGAAATCAGCTTTTGAGCTAAGGGAATTCCAACCTATACCTGTTTCTCTTTCACTGCTTTTAGAGATGATCCATAAGTAGGCAAAGTGACAATATTATCTTCATTTTTAAAATACGTAATTTTTTTTAAAAGAAGGAGTGACTTTGCAATGGAGAAACCTGACAAATACTACCTCAGCCAGGTGACAGAAGTCAACCTCATCAGTCATATATCACGTTGATAGTATCTTTTATATAATGTGACAAAATGGCACTTAACTTCTGTAATCTTCCTCCCTAAACCCGTACCCCCTGTCTAATCATGAGAAGAACATCAGATAAAGTCCATTCGGGGGCATCCTACAATATACCTGGCTAGTACTCCTCACACAACTGTAAAGGTCATCAAAAACAAGGAAAGTGAGAACTGTTCTAGCCAAGAGAAGCCAAAGGAGACAGGAAAACTCAATGTGATAAGGTATCCTGAATGGGATCCTGGAACAAAAAGGGCCATTAGGCAAAAACCAAGGAATGTCTAACCACCTATAAGCTTCGGTTAATAATGTATCAATATTCCTCATTAATTGTAATAAATAGGTCATGTGAATATAAAATGTTTATAATAAGGGAAACTGTATTTACAGGGGGAGTAATATGGGAACTCTGTACTATATGCTCGGTTTTTCTGCAAATCTAAAACTATTCTAAAAAATCAAGTCTACTAATTTAAGAAAAAGAAATTAAGGTACATATAATGTTATAAATTTTTTTTGTGACTTCTGTCTTGTTGATAAAACAAATTCTCATAAATCTATGGCCCTATCCACTTTCTACCTTTATTTCCAAAATTAATACAAATAATATCAATGGATGAATAGATGATATCAGGATATGTAGGCAAATTTTTATGTTTTATGAATTCAGAGTTTTTCAATCCAAAGAAGAATTTTCTTTCATTTTTCATCATAAAATGTGAAATCCCATTTTAAGTAGACCCCCTTCCAAAAGTCTCTAAAAGCAAACTTCAGAGTATATCATATTTGTATCCAATCATAGCAACCAGCAGTGAAAACAACTACATAACCACAGGCATGTGGTGTATAAAACTTTTTGGGTCTTTGAAGAACAATGCATAATTTTCTGTTCTAGCAAAAAGTAAAATGATGTAATGTTAACCTACACTACCATGTTCCAGAGTAAAGCAGGAGACCATGACTAGACTGCTTGCTATGTCACAGAGATATGCATGACAACAAAGGAAGCACAATGCTGAAGCCAGCAGCTATAGTCCAAACTTCTTGATCTGGCAGCTTCCTGTTTGTGGCACAGGCAGCTTGCTTCTGGAAAATACAGCTACAAAAGCTGCTCCTGACTTGACAATTTCCTAATTATGCAGAAGAAGCAGGAGGTCTCTTAGAAGCCAATTTTGCAGCATGCTCCAGTATTCTTGAAAACCTAGCCTACAACCGTTTCTTCAGCCTTCCTAACAATTCTGCAAGCTCTCTGTATCTTCTATTAAAGGCCTTCCTGGCTACATCAGCCAGAGTGGATCTTACTGTATACAACAAAGAATCCCCCAAAATACATGAGTGTGAGGAAAGTACAGTGGCCCATAGGAGAGGGCTGTCACTGTAGATACTCATGTTACACACAGTTTTATGCATTTTTTTTCCTACTGAATATACATATATCTAAAGTATTCATGGCAGGACATATGCTTAAAACAATCTTTTTAAAGAGACTGTTTTAAGCATAAGACACTTGTAAGAGAAAAAGACACTTGTTACCTGCAGGTGTTGTGCAGACAGATCAGGAGTGGTAAAAAATAACTGGTTGACACCTGCTGCATCTGGAGTTGTGAGGAAAACTTTTCCTGGAGTGGCATCTTGCCTGGCCAGAATGACTTTGCTTGGAGAAGAGCCATCATGATTTGTCAGAATGAACTGCTTGCCTTGGGTATTATGATCAAGTGCTGTCACAATCTGGATTTTCTGCCCAGTTTGTTGCTCTGTAACAATCTAACAAAATTATAAAAAATTAATAATGAATTCAAGTCAATCATTTGTTTTTCTCTAATGACACAATTATCTTCTATCTTCAAAGACAGAAAAGCACATCATTACATATACAGTCAATGTAACACACACGTAACTTTTTTTTATTTTTTTAATCTTTTTTTTACAGACCACAGCAGAATATACACACACCTTTTAAACTACCAATTCTACTGCCACAAAATTCTATCCTACGGAAATAAACAAATGTGCAAACCAACAAAGGTACAATAGTAAGAACATTTTGACCTATTTTGATTCCCTCCTTCCCCTTCCCTCCCACGTTCCATTTAGCCAAATATATATTGGTGATTTCTATTGGCTGTTCTGCATCCTGGGATGTAGCAGTGAATAAAACACAATTTTTGCCTTCATGAAGCTTTTATTTTAGTCGAAAAAGATAGCAAATAAGGAAACAATAATATTATCAGGCGGTACTAAGTGCTATGAAGAAAAACAAGGTAAGGTAAGACAGTATCAGAATGAGGGCAACAAGGAAAGATCACTCTAAGGAGGTAACATTTTTGTACAGACCTGAGTGAAGAAATAGACCAAGGCTTAGGGCTACCTAGGGGAATAACATTCCAAGTAGAGGAAACAGAGCATAAAAGTAGGTCCCAGGGCAGGAGGGAGGGTGTTTGACATGTGAGGCACAAAGCACAGCAATAGAGCAGTATGAGGAAGACAGAGGGGAAGACAGGAATTATACTAGAAGATGGGATCTGAGTGACAGCTGGGACTTAGAGGCTTTGTAGGCCATACAAAAGTCTAGATTTCCTACTGTGTGAAATAGAGAGCCACTAGAGGGTTTGGAGCAGAGGAATGACAGGATTTTACTTTTTAAAAAAGAGTCAGCTAGACACAGTAGCATGTATCTATAATCCCAGCTACTTGGGAGGCTGACACAGGAGGATCACTTGCAGCCAGGAGTTCGAGACCAGCCTGGGCAACACAGTGAGATCCTGTTTAAAAAAAAAAAAGTGTAGGCTGGATGTGGTGGCTCACGCCTGTAATCCCAGCACTTTGGGAGGCTGAGGTGGGTAGATCACTTGAGGTCAGGAGTTCGAAACCAGCCTGTCCAACATGGCAAAACCCCATCTCTACTAAAAACACAAAAAATTAGATGGGCATGGTGGTGCATGCCTGTAATCCCAGCTACTCGGGAGGCTGAGGCAGGAGAACTGCTTGAACCTGGGAGGCGGAGGTTATAGTGAGCCAAGATTGTGCCAGTGCACTCCAGCCTGGGCAACAAGAGCAAAACCCCATCTCAAAAAAAAAAAAAGTATAAAAAAGTACTCTAAATTTATTGTGAAGAACAGACTGCAAATGTTCAAGAGTAGGCTGGACACCATGGCTCACGCTTGTAATCCCAGCAATTTTGGGAGGCTGAGGCAAGTGGATCCCTTGAAGTCAGGAGTTCGAGAACAGAGGGCCAGCATGATGAAACCCCGTCTCTAATAAAATATAAAAATTAGCTGGGCATGGTAGTGGGCGCCTGTAGTCCCAGCAACCGGGGAGGCTGAGGCAGGAGAATCGCTTGAACCTGGGAGGCAGAGGTTGCAGGGAGCTGGGATCATGCCACTACACTCTAGCCTGGGGGACAGAGCAGGTCTGTCTCAAGAAAAAAAAATGTTCAGGAGTAAAATTAAGGGAGATCAGAAAGGACACTACTGCAGATACCATCAGTACAGATGATATATGGGCAGAAATACTGGCCAGGAACAGAGTAGGGGCCATGCTGGGGGTGCAAAACCAATTATATTGGGATTTTTTTTTATTTTTAAGAAAAGAGAGTAACAAATTGTGCTGACGGACTGGAGTGGAACGTGAAGAAAGAAGAGTCAAGGGGCCGGGTGCAGTGGTTCACAACTGTAATCCTAGCACTTTGGGAGGCCCAGATGGGCAGACTGCCTGAGGTCAGGAGTTCCAGACCAGTCTGGCCAACATGGTAAAACCCCGTCTCTACTAAAAATACACACAAAAAAGCCAGGTGCAGTGGGTCACACCTATAATCCCAGCACTTTGGGAGGCTGAGGCGGGTGGATCACCTGAGGTCAGTTTGAGATCAGCCTTGGCCGGGCATGGTAAAATCCCGTCTCGATTGAAAATACAAAAGTTAGTGGGACATAGTGGTGGGCGCCTGTAGTCTCAGCTACTCGGGAGGCTGACGCACAAGAATCGCTTGAACCCGGAAGGTAGAAGTTGCAATAATCCAAGATCATGCCACTGCACTCCAGCCTGGATGACACAGTGAGATTCTGTCTCAAAAAGAAAGAAAAAAAAATTTGCTGGGCACGGTGGCGCACACCTGTAATCCCAGCTACTCAAGAGGCTGAGGCAAGGGAATTGCTTCAACCAGGGAGGTGAAGGTTGCAGGGAGCTGAGATTGAGCCACTACACTCCAGTCTGGGCGACAGAGCAAGACTCCATCTCAAAAAAAAAAAAAAAAAAAAAAAAGAAAGAATAAACAAGGATGATTATAAAATTTTGGCTTGAGCAGTTGGGAGGACAGAACAGCCATCTGCCAAGATGGGGTAGCCTGGGGAGGAGCAAGTTCAAGAACATAGAGAACTATTTCAGCATTGAGTTTCTGTTATACGGCAAATATATTCCCGAGTAAACTTCATTAGGCCAATTAAATTCCTTGATTCAATTTTGAAATGGCAAAGTTGGGTTTCTAATTTTTCACAACTCCAATCCTGTTTCTTCTGTACCAAACATTTTCTATTTTTATTTTCCTGAAATTATTTCAATATTCTTTTCTATGCAAAACTTAAAACGAAGTTCTGATTCACTAATCAGTTTCTTCCTAAAGCAAACTGTATCGAATAAAAGACTAATAGTTCACACTGTCTTAGAGAAGAGCACTTGGCGCATCCATGGTCTAACTGTTCCTGGGTTGAAACATTCTGCTTAAATGAGTAAAAGGACATTTACTGCAGCATGATAATTATGATAATTGAATATTTAAGCAATCCAAAGAGCCTTCAATAGGGAAGAGCAGTAGATTCTGGGAACAGTTCTTGGGTTTTAGGACCCCTTTACATTCTAAAATATTACTGAGAGTTCCAAAGAGCTTTTTTTTTTTTTTTTGAGACAGAGTTTCATACTTGTTGCTGAGGCTGGAGTGCAATGGTGCGATCTCAGCTCACTGCAACCTCTGCCTCCCAGGTTCAAGCGATTCTCCCGCCTTAGCCTCCTGAGTAGCTAGGATTACAGGCACCTGCCACTACATCCAGCTAATTATTTGTATTTTTAGTAGAGATGAGGTTTTCTGCATGTGAGCTATATCTATTGATATTTAACATATTAGAAATTCAAAGAGAATTTTTAAAAATACTTGATTCATTTAAAATTAACAACCCATTAAATGTTAACATAATTTTTATTTATTTGTTTTTAATTTTCACGGGTACATAGTAAGTATATATCATCTTTGGGGTACATGAGATGTTTTCATACAGGCAGGCAATACGTAATAATCACATGGAAAATATGGCATCCGTCTCCTCAAGCATTTATCCTGTATGTTAAAAATAATCCAATTATACTCTCTCAGTTATTTTTAAATGTACAATTAAATTATTATTGGCTGGGCTTGGTGGCTCATACCTGTAATACCAGCACTTTGGGAGGCCGAGGCAGGGGGATCACAAGGTCAGGAGTTCGAGACAAGCCTGGCCAACATGGTGAAACCCCGGCTCTACTAAAAATACAAAAAATTAGCCGGGTGTGGTGGCAGGCACCTGTAATCCCAGCTACTCGGGAGGCGGAGGCAGTAGAATCACTTCAACCTGGGAGGATGAGATTGCACTGAGCAGAGACTGTGCCACTGCCCTCCAGCCTGGGCAACAGAGTGAGACTCCATCTAAAAAAAAAAAAAAAAAAATCCAAGCCTACACCAGTAAAAAAATGAAAAAAGTTTAAAAATTTTTAATAAAAAGAAATAAAAATAATAAAAATAAAAAATAAATATGGAATATGGTCACTCTGTTGTGCTATCAAATACTAGGTTTTATTCATTAATCCTATTTTTTTTGTACTCGTTATAACCTATTTCTTAATGACTAATAAGTTTATTTTCCAAACAAAAATGTAGAAAGTGGCATTGTTTTATATTTCCGCAAATTGCTTGAATGTCTGGTTTAACAGAATTTAGAATCTCGTATATGTTTCTTCATTTAATCTGTTGAACTATGCTGTTTTGATTATAATGAGGCTGGGCACAGTATCTCGCGTCTGTAATCCAGGCACTTTGGAAGGCCAAGGTGGGTGGATGACTTGAGCCCAGGAGTTCCAGACCAGCTTGGGCAACACGGCAAAACCCCATCACTATGACATACGAACATTAGTCAGGCACGTGACCAGAAAAAATTAGTTGGAAATATATTTCTTCCCTATATATACATACACATACATTCATATATGTATACATGGTGAAGAAAATTCAGCTTCATATTTATTGGTTGAAAAGAGGAAGGATATTTTAACACCCTTTTCAAACTGTGAAAGTCGTTCTTCAGTACTACAACTACCCAACAAGTGGCAGCTTTTCAAAGGTTAGCTGCAAGGTAGAGTCACAAACTATATTAAAATCTGTTGGTCTATCCTGCAATTTAAATGGATCCTCATGTATGGTTTTCTAACATTATACATTGGTCATCTGGAAAACAATGATTCAGTGATGATGTACACCTTATAAATGTTGACACATTTCATCATATAGTATCATCACACGTCACACAGTCTGTAGAAAATTCCACTGTAGGCTGGGGATGGTGGCTCACGCCTGTAATCCCAGCACTTTGGGAGGCTGAAGTGGGCAGATCACCTGAGGTTGGGAGTTCAAGACCAGCCTGACCAACACAGAGAAACCCCATCTCTACTAAAAATACAAAATTAGCCAGGAGTAGTGGTGCATGCCTGTAATTTCAGCTACTTGGAAGGCTGAGGCAGGAGAATCATCTGGTCCCGGAAGGCGAAGATTGCAGTAAGCCGAGATTGCGCCATTGCACTCCAGCATGGATAACAAGAGTGAAACTTTAACAAAAAAAAAAAAGAAAAAGAAAAAGAAAATTCCGGTGTATACTTGGGAGAGAACAACACTGAAAAGGCAAATAACATTTTCGTATTATTATGAAAATGGTCTTTACCTGGCTGATTCTCTGAAAGGGTCCCCAGACGATATTTTAAGAACTTCCAAATTACATGGTATCATTTTTTAAAAATGGACATAACCATTTTTAAAAAATGAAGATGTCTGTATTGACACTGAACTCCTACTGATCCCAGCAAAATTGGCCTCAGGTTGCACCCTCCAAAAAGCGTTCCCTCCAAAAGCATTCCTGCTCACGCCACAACCCTGCAACTTCCTTCCTTCCTTCCTTTCAATTGTTTTGCTTCTGTGCTCCCACAGCATCAGATACAACGACCTGTCACAGCACTTACTACATTCTACTATGAATTGTCTGATTATTCAACTATCTCTCAGTAGCTTGAAAAGCTGTCTTAAATTAGGGAATATCTTTTATTTATGGAACTCTAGAATCTGGCATATGCATTTAGTATGAATTATAAAAGTTTGGTGTGTCAGTGGATAAACTGCAAACTAGACATACCTCTCCCATCTGTTGTTCAATAATCTGATGTGCAATTTCTTCTATGGTTGCCATGATCAACGGCCAAAATGTCCTGCCAAAAGTAAAAAAGATGCTTTTTTATAATTATACTCATAAAAACTTTTATTAAATAATTTACAAACAAAATTATATGATATTTAAGAATTTGCTTCAAAATAATCTAGTTGGGATGGGAGGGTTGGCATTTTCTGAAGTTTCCCAAAGTGTTGGAATTACAGGCACGAGCCACCATGCCCAGCCCTCCATGTGTTTTTTTGTTTGTTTTCTTTCAGATAGAGTCTTCACTCTGTTGCTCAGGCTGAAGTGCAGTGGAGTGATCTCGGCTCACCACAACCTCCGCCTCCCAGGTTCAAGCAATTCTCCTGCCTCTGCCTCCCCAGTAGCTGGGACTACAGGCGCACGCCACCACGCCCGGCTAATTTTTCTTGTATTTTTATTTTAGTAGAGACAGGGTTTCACTGTGTTAGCCAGGATGGTCTCGGTCTCCTGACCTTGTGATCGGCTCGCCTCAGCCTCCCAAAGTGCTGTGATTATAGGCGTGAGCCACTGGGCCCGGCTCCATGTGTCTTTATGTGGCCCTCTGAGTGCCTGTGTCATACTCTCTTCATAGAAGAACATCAGTTATTTTGGATTAGGGTACACTCTAATGAACCAATTTTAACTCAATTATCTCTTTTAAGGCCTTATCTCCAACTATACTCAATTCTGAAGTACTGGTGGTTAGTACATCAACATAGGAATTTGGGATTCACATGATTTTGTGGAAGAAAACAATTCAGCCCGTTAACACTCACGCATAAACCCAGAAAGAAACATGCAACATCTAGGTAGGCAAAGAAAACTTTAAAATGCCACCTAAAGACAAGAAAATCTACACTTGGGCCAACGCTGGTGGCTCACATCTGTATTCCCAGCACTATGGGTGGCCAAGGTGAGCTGATCACTTGAGATCAGGAGTTCGAAATCAGCCTAATATGGTGAAACCTCATTTCTACTAAAAATACAAAAACTAGCTGGGCATGGTGGTGGGTGCTCATAATTCCAGCTACTCAGGAGGCTGAGGTAGAAGAATCCCTTGAACTTGGAAGGCGGTGGTTGCAGTCAGCCAAGATCACGCCACGGCACTCCAGCCTGAGTGACAGAATGAGACTGTCTCAAAAAAAGAAAAAAGAAAAACTACACCTTAAAGGACACATAAGAAAGAAAATGGTTCCAATAACTACCTTCAAGGAAAGAAAACACAAGTTTGGGAACAGGAATGGGAGGGAGACTTTTCATTGAGTAAGTGTTTGGTCCTTTTAAATTTTACTTAAATACAAGTATTACCACAAAAATTAAAGTAATAAAAAATAATTTAAGAAATCTTTTCCAGAAATCCTAAAATCCACACCAGTGTATTGGTGCATTAGA
Source organism: Cacajao melanocephalus (assembly GCA_963573385.1). NCBI lineage: Eukaryota > Metazoa > Chordata > Mammalia > Primates > Pitheciidae > Cacajao > Cacajao melanocephalus. Next base: position 65,755 of record CAUYLG010031090.1, on the reverse strand, counting down.
CTCAAAGAAGCCACCTCATATGAAAACTTGAGTAGATAGGCTGAGTGCGGTGGCTCACGCCTGTAATCCTAGCACTTTGGGAGGCTGAGGTGGGTGGATCACTTGAGGTCAGGAGTTCAAGAAAACTTGAGTAGATAAACTATTGGTGTATCTGAATAAAATCCAGGGAATCACTAGATCAATATATAGTCATGTACTGCATGATGTTTTAGTCAATGAATGAGACTGCATATACAATAGCGGTACACAAGATTACACCCATAATACTGTATTTTTACTGTACCTCTTCGATGTTTAGATTTTTTTACTTACACAAATACCACTGTGTTAAAACTGCCTACAGAATTCAGTAACATGCTGTGCGGGTTTGTAAATTAGGAGCAACAGGCTACATTGTATGGCATAGGTGTATGGTAGGTTATACCATCTAGTTTTGTTTGCTCCATGATGTTCATATGTGATGAAATCACTTAAGGATGCATTTCTCAAAACACATCCCCATCACACATGACTATATATGTTCCAAAGATAAGGCAACACACACATTGTTTTTTTTTTTTTTTGAGATGGAGTTTCGCTCTTGTTGCCCAGGCTAGAGTACAATGGTGTGATCTTGGCTCACTGCAACCTCTGCCTCCCAGGTTCAAGCAATTCTCCTGCCTCAGCCTCCCGAGTAGCTGGGATTATAGGCAGGCACCATCATGCCCAGCTAATTTTTGTATTTTTAGTAAAGAAAGGGTTTTACCATGTTGACCAGGCTGGTCTTTAACTCTTGACCTCAAGTGATCCGCCCACCCTGGCCTCCCAAAGTGCTGGGATTACAGGCATGAGCCACCACACCCGGCCAACACACACATTCTTTATAGACTGCTGGTAGAAGGTTAGATTGTTTTAACCTTCCTGGAAGAGTAATTTGCCAATGTGTACCAAAAGCCTTAAAAATGTTCATATTCACTGGCTCAATAATTTATTCAATTTTCTTCCATTCAGCAATTACTTGTTGAGTGCTTACTATGGGCTAGGCATTCACAAAATGACTTGCAGAACTGAATTGCATCCTTATTCTCCAGCTTCAGACCATCAGTGTTACTTTAATGGCAAAGGAACAAAGTTTTAACCCCTTCCCTTGGTATTCAGTATTTATTATGTATTCACAAGGTGTCTGGCACTGTGAACACAAGGGAGAGTTCTTTTCTAATCCGACTTCCCCCTATTCTCATCTCATTTCCCATCACTCCCAAGAGGGGGCCTAGGTTCAGGTCAAACTCTGATGTTATTCCCCAGTATACTTATTTTCTCCCTCATTTAAATTCATCTGACTTTTTTTTTTTTTTTTTTTTGGAGACAGAGTCTGGCTCTGTCGCCCAGGCTAGAGTGGCAGTGGTGCCATCAGGGCTCATTGCAACCTCTGCCTCCCGGGTTCAAATGATTCTCCTCCCTCAGCCTCTCAAGTAGCTGGGATTAAAGACGCCAGCCACCATGCCCAGCTAATTTTTGTATTTTTAGCAGAGATGGGGTTTCACCATCCTGGCCAGGCTGGTCTTGGACTCCTGACCTCGTGACCCACCTGCCTCTGCCTCCCAAAGTGCTGGAATTACAGGCATGAGCCACCACGTCCAGCCCACCAGACCTTTAAGATTTGGTTTAAGCTGGGCACTCACGCCTATAATCCCAACACTTTGGGAGGCTGAGGCACATGGATCATCTGAGGTCAGGAGTTCAAAACCAGCATGGCCAACATGGTGAAACCCCATCTCTACAAAAAGTACAAAGAATTAACCAGGCGTGGTGGCCGTCGCCTGTAATCCCAGCCCGGGAGGCTGAGGCAGAAGAATCGCTTCAACCGGGGAGGTGAAGGTTGCAGTGAGCTGAGATCGCACCACTGCATGTCAGCCTGGGCAACAAGAATAAAATGCCATCTCAAAAAAAAAAATTTGGTTCAAATATTTTAACCCAGTCTTTCTTGAAGGGTTCAGCATTTATTGTGTAGACTAAGGCTGTTAACTAGGATTCAGAAATAGATTTCTGTTAACTCCTAATATTGTATGTAAAATTTTATCTAAAGGTGCATTTTTCTATAGACAGTTCGTAAAAGACTTTAAGAGGATATAAATGGTCTTGTAACTGAAAAAAGGCAACGCATTTTATCTATACTATTATTTATTGAATGTTTTAATTCCCCAAGTGTAGGGATTATACACTGTGTGGCAGACACACAGAATTGGGGAATGTTTGCTCCCTCAGAATCCTTCCTTAGGATGCGGTGCCTGTAATTCCAGCTACTCAACAGGCTGAGGCAGGAGGATAGCCTGAGGCCAGAGATTAGTCTGGACAACAAAATGGGACCACCACTATTTCTATAAAACAAAACAAAAAACCCTTCCTAGAAGAAACTAACATGTCCCTTGAAAAACTAAGACTAGCAACACTTCATGTGACCCACTTTCAATGACAGAAAAACACATCACTTTTTCCGATTTACTAACTGGACTTAGGCAAAGTTTAAAAACAATCATCGAATATCATCAACCACACAGCAGAAATGGTTCAAAAAACCTCAAAATTGAAGGTCTATTTACAACTCTTAAAGGTATAAAAACCCTAAAGGCCTTAATTTTAGGCCTTTTGCTTTTCCTTTCCTGTTACTTGTTTAAAGGCTGACCTACTTACTGAAAATTATGGGACAACTTGGAACGTTCATACTGCACAAAAATGGTATCTGCACGAGTAGGAGGAAGAATTCAACAAAAGAGCTATCGGAGGCTTGGACGTGCCCAGTGCCGTGAGGACCCTGGGCCGTTCCATTTCTTCTCATAAGATCCAGGTCTGCAGGCAGCGACGACCCTGGCCCGATTTGTCGTGAGAGAAAAATGAAAGTGGAGGGCGTCATTCTGTCCGTCCCGTGTAGGCACGAGAGTTAGGGACGGGATGCAGGCTGGGGCTTGCAGCCCCCAGCCGAGGGTCGGCCTCTCCCTAATCCCACTAGTGTCTGCGTTCGCCGTACGCCTTCTAGGCCCCAGCGCGGCGCGCGGCTCCCCGGGGCGGGGAAAACTGCGGCGCGGCGGAAGCTTTCCCTGCAGGTTAAAGGTCAGAGGCGCTGAAGCGAGTGCCGCAGGAGAGGCGGCTGTGTGCTCCGAGCCGCTCGCCGTCCGGCCCCGCGTCCCGCCGCCCGCGCCTCTCCCGCTGCCCCGGATGCATCGGGCGCCGCCGCTCCGCGCTCCCAGCCCAACCCGAGCACCCCAAAACGACACTCCCAGACCGAATGGCCCCGCCTGCCGGAGGGCGCAGGCCGAGGGATGCGCTGGGACTGCGTCCGTTGGCGGTTGGGGTGAAGGGCACCCCCCGGTCCCCGCCCCCGGCGCGGTCGCCGGTGTCCCCACCTAGCGTTTCTTACCGGCGCCTCTGCGCCGCGCTGTCTCCTGCGTCGGGCGCCGACGCGACAGTTCCGCAGCTGCCACCGCTGGATGAGGGGGCGCTCCGTCCGGGAAGAGAGGTTGGAGGAAGCTGACGGGAGAGGGGGTAATCCAGAATCACGGGGGAGGGAGCTTTCTGGGTTTGTGTATTGGCGGAGGTCAGAGTTCGTAACCCCTCTCTCGGCTCGGTGCTGCGCGATCGCGCCCGCGCCTGCGCATTAGCGACGGGGAGAAACGGCAAGAGGTCGTGACGTTCCCAGGGTAGGGTGAAGGGATCAGAGGGCTGCACCACGTCTCTGTGAGTCCACTGCCCCCTTTTGGCTTGGAGGCAGAGTGCCCTGCCAGAGCTGCGCGTTACTAGCGAGGTATTTTTTGAAGACACCTGCAAAGGTTTAAGCTTATATGCCAAAGGTGGGCATTAGGGGAAGTTTTGAGTCAGTATTTCAGATTTGTGTAATAAATAACCCTGTGGGTCTTAGGCATATCTGTTTCTAATTTCTGGAAAACTGGGCTCTGGGTAGATTCCAATCATATTTAAACTTTATAATGACAAGCTAAGGCCGACTCATGCGTCTGGTAAGGCAAAGTTTCACGTACAAACTATTGTGAGTAAAGAGATGTAATGGCTAAACAGGGCAAGAATATAATCACTAGAGAATGGGCCCGGTAGCTCACGCCTGTAATCCCAGCAAGTTGGGAGGCAGAGGTGGACGGATCACTTGAGCCCAGGAGTTCGAGTCCAGCCTGGCCAACATGGTGAAACACCGTCTCTACAAAACAATTAGCAGGCCCTGGTAGCGCGTGCCTGTCATCCCAATTGCTTGGAGGCTGAGGGGGAAGGATCACCTGAGTCCAAGAGGTCAAGGCTGCAGTGCGCCAAGATCATACCACTGCACTCCAGCCTGGGTGACAGAATGAGTTTCTCTCTCTCTCTCTCTCCCCCCACCCGTGTGTGTGTGTGTGTGTATGTGTTCCTCAACGGCTGGTTTTTGTCTGTTTTGCTCAGGGTGTATTACCAAACACATAGGACAATGCCTGCTAGTCAGATTTATGAAATGAGAGCTGGGCAAGGTGGCTGCTGGGAGGCCAAGGCAGGATCACTTGGGGCCAGCAGTTGGAGACCAGCTTGGGCAAGATAACAAAACCCTGCCTCTACAATTTTTTTTTAAATTGTGAAATGAGACATTTGTGGAACATCACATTCTGATGGTGGCCACCCGTAGCAGCAAGGTATGGGAGGAGTAACTGCCCTGTGTGCAAAATATTCTGTGCTTTAGATTTTTAAGCATTCTTGAAATTTGTGGTTTTTTTAAAATTAATATCTAGTCCCCTTAGTTTTACCATGAAATTTCTGTTTTATCTTGCTTAGGTTGGCACTGTAGGAAGCTGCCACAGACTCAGGGCAGAAATCAAAGGAAGGAAACACAAACATTTGCTGGGAATGAGACCATCTCATTCCCAGCAACTGTTTCTCTCTGGAACTAGGCAGATGGACAGGGATCAAGGCATGAAATTGCCTAACAAGTAAAAGTATGCTTTATCCCTCATTAAAAATCTACCTCTGCTGAGCACAGTGGCTCCTGCCCCCAGAGCTTTGGGAGGCCAAGGCAGGAGGCTTGCTTGATGCCAGGGGTTTGAGACCCACCTGGGCAACACAGTGAGACTTCATCTCTTTAAAATAAATAAAAATAAAAAGCTAGCCATGCATGGGCTGCAGGACTGTAGTCTTAGTTACTGAGGAGGCTGAGGTGGGAGGATTGCTTGAGCCCAGGAGTCTGGTTCAGTGTTCGCACCATTGCATTCCAGCCTGGGCAAGAGTGAGACTCTGTGTTAAAAAAACAAACAAACAAACAAAAAACCTCTACCTTTTAGCATTATTTGTTGTATGTTTGGTTTGGTTTTAAGGGAGACCCCCCCCCCCCGCCAATACCCATAAGCTGGTCCCAAAGGTGAAAATTATGAAAGTATAGTTACATCAGTGACATGTCCTGAGAAACAAGTCTTTAAGCGATTTCATTAAGTACGCTCATCGTAGAGCATACTTACCCAAGCCTAGATGGTCTAGCCTAGACACACCTAGGCTGTATGTTGTAGTCTGTTGCTCTTAGGTCACAAACTGGGGACCAACCTGTACACAGCATGTTACTGTACTGAATACTGGACACAGTTGTAACACAGTGGTAGGTATCTGTGCATCTAGATATATAAACATAAAAAAGTACAGCAAAAACAGGAGATTATCTTATGCACCATTGTTGTATATGTGGTCTGTCCCTGACTGAAATATTGTTGTGCAGGGCATGACTACACTGTAGGCCCAATGGAAACAGGCAATCTGAGACCTCTTCTCTATTCTTGGTGCAGAATATGTTATGCCTGTAGTGATGCTTGTGGTCACCCTTGTCACCCAGTTAATTCACTTAAGTCACCATAAGTTGACTTGTTAAAACTTGAAAGTAGGAGCCATTTGAGGAACATCATTTGTAGGCGAAGAAGCGTTTCCATTAATTATGCTTCGGGAAAAGAGGTAAATGAAGTTCATCTTTATTTTTGAGATGGAGTCTCACTCTGTTGCCCAGGCTGGAGTGCAGTGGTGTGATCTTGGCTCACTGCAACCTCTGCCTCCTGGGTTCAAGTGATCCTCGTGCCTCAGCCTCCCAAATACCTGGGATTACAGGCGCGCACCACGATGTTCGGCTGAGGTTTTTGTATTTTTAGTGGAGGTGGGGTTTCACCATGTTGGCCAGGCTGGTCTCGAACTCCTGACCTCAAGTGATCCACCTGCCTTGGCCTCCCAAAGGTCTGGGATTACAGGTGTGAGCCACCGGGCCCAGCCGAAGTTCATCTTCAAACATATGACGCTCGCCGGGCTCCGTAGCTCATGCCCGTAATCCCAGCACTTTGAAGGCTGGTGGGTCATTTGAGGTCAGGAGTTCAAGACCAGCCTGTCCAACATGGTGAAACCCTGTGTCTACTAAAAAGACAAAAATTAGTTAGGCATGGTGACACATGCCTGTAATCCCAGCTACTTGGGAGGCTGAGGCACAAGAATCGCTTGAACCTGGGAGGTGGAGGTTGCAGTGAGCCAAGATCACGCCACTGCATTCCAGCCTGGGTGACAAAGCGAGACTCAATCTCAAAAAATATTAAGAGCAGGGCGTGGTGGCTCACGCCTGTAATCCCAGCACTTTGGAAAGCTGAGGTGGACAGATCGTGAGGTCAAGAGATAGAGACCATCCTGGCCAATATGGTGAAACCTCGTCTCTACTAAAAATAGAAAAATTAGCTGGATGTGGTGGCGCGCGCCTGTAGTCCCAGCTACTCAGGAGGCTGAGGCAGGAGAATCACTTAAAACAGGGAGGCGGAAGTTGCAGTGAGCCGAGATCGCACCACTGCACTCTAGCCTGGTAACAGAGCAAGACTGCGTCTGAAAATAATAAAAATAAATAAATAAATGTATGTGTGACTCTAAACAAAGGTATGGTTTAAAAGACATATCACAGCTGGGCATGGCGGCTCATGCCTGTAATCCCAGCGCTTTGGGAGGAGGGCAGATCACCTGAGGTCAGGAGTTCGAGACCAGTCTGGCCAACATGGTGAAACCCCGTCTCTACTAAAAATACAGAAAATTAGCCAGGCGTGGTGGTGTGCGCCTGTTATTCCAGCTTCTCAGGAGGCTGAGGCAGGAAAATTGCTTGAACCCAGGAGGCGAAGGTTGAAGTGAGCCAATAACCCGCCACTGCACTCCAGCCTGGCAACAGAGCAAGACCATCTTGGGGGCAGAGGGGAGGGGAATAATCACAACCCGAAGATATTGTAGTAAATTTATTCTGTATAAATATAATACATATTAACATTATTTACAATGCTAATTTTTATTTATAAAGTATATATGGACAATAAGATATAAACTGTTATCACTTTAAGTACAAAGTATTTCTAGAAATACATAATAAGTCATTTAGAAAAAAACAATGGTATTTCAAGATTGGTTCTTACGTGCTATGACCAACTTGTATGAAAGAGCAAGTTGCTCCCCCTTCATCCCTTCCCCCAACCCCAAAGGAAAAGGAATTTGATATTTAGGCTTTAAAAAAATTCCTACTAACTTTCTCTTTAAAAAAAAAATCCTCCTCAAAACAATGATCTCTTATAAGGGAAAATGTCATAGATAAGATTTTCCTTTAGAAGATGAAAGTGGCATATGCCCCAGAATGATACGTATATTCAAAAAAAAAAAATCAGAAGGGACTCATAGGAAGGAATTTAATTCAGCAAATACTGGGTGTCCACTGCTTGCAAGGCACTCTGCCAGACGCTGTGGGGAAATCTCGAATAAGTTGTCTTTAGGGACAGAAGGTCCCACACAAAAGCCTATGAACTAAAGACTGTGTGGGAGCTACAGGAAGGAGACAGGATCTAGTCTGGAGGAACAAAGGAGAGAACGACTATGGGGCAGTTATCACAGAGAAGTCTTAGATAAACAGAGATATGAATGGGGTGAATGAAGAAAAAAAGGAAACTGTGTCAACAGAGAAAGGCTGGGTCAGAGTTAGCTAGAGTGTATGACAACTGAGAAAGTGTTCCATGTCAAGCCACTGCGAAAGCCACTGAAGCATGCGGAAGTGGGGATGAAACGAGATTAGAGCTACGTTGTCCGAAGACTGCTCTGGCAGTGTTTAAAATGGGACCACACAAAGGCACTGGAATTAGATGTTATTGCCAACACAGGAACAAGTAACAAGAACTTGAAACAGGGCCTGTGTAATAACAGCAGGGCAATGAGGATGGAAAGGATGCAAGAGTAATTGCACAGTCTTGTTGAGAGTTGGAGGCAGATTTTGGAGCCTCAAATGGTAACTTTCTCTTACAGAAGAAAATAAACAGGTTTGAATGGGAAGAAAGTTGAGTTTCATTCATGTAAAGTCTGAGATGCTTGAGGACTCCTATAGATAGCCAATAGATAGTTGCAAATGTGGCTTTGCAGGACAGTAGAAAGAGTAGGCCTAAGATCTAGGTTACAACGTGGATATTTTGGGGCTGTGTTGGAGTTGTTGATGACAAGAATCCTGTCTGTCTTCCATTCAATTGAACAAATATTCTCTCTTCAAAGACCCAGGAAGCCAGGCCTGGTGGTGCATGCCCCTGTAGTCCCAGCTACTCCAGAGGCTGAGGTGGGAGGACTGATTGCTTGAGCCCAGGCATCTGAGTCCAGCCTGGGCAACATAGTGAGACCCAGTCTCTTAAAAACAAAAAAGACCTAGGGCAGTATTATGGAAGAAAGTGACATATTAAGTACAGTATCTGCCTTCAGGGCATGTGCAGTACAATAAGAAAACAATATATATCTCTGGAAATCCCATTAATTACATTTGACTAAAATAGAACTCAAACTTTTTCTTTTAAAGACGGGGTTTCACCATGTTGGTCAGGGTGGTCTTGAACTCCCGACCTCAGGTGATCTGCCCGCCTTGGCCTCCAAAGTGCTTGGATTACAGGCGTGAGCCACCGCACCTGGTGGAACTCAAACTTTTCAAAAGCTGAACACAATAGAAGCACACTCCAAAACATACCAACATATGCTGTGATAAAACATTTACATTTTAACTAAATTACCAAATAGGAGACTTTCCCCACATCTAGATATATTCTATGAACCAAATATAAAATATGCATTTGGCTGACAATTATATTTTAAAACTGTCGCCTTCTCTTTGTTGTGTCATTACAGCTTTCATGTGAGTCAAGGGTTGGTCTGATGATCTCATTTTAAGAAATGCTACTAAACACTCAAAGAATCAAGCATCTTGGGAAACCAAAAGACAATGGGGGATGCTGGGTGCATTACAGAAAAGGGGAAAAGAGATTGGAAAGAGGTTCAGAACGTGGATGACAGCAGAGATAACTGCTCTCGTTTTCTTAGGACTCTGATGGGTCCTGTACATTTATAGCTGCCACAGATAAAGGTGGACTACAAGTTAGGGACACTCACTAAGAATGCCAGCCTTCCCCTGGGTCAGCCTGGCGTCTCATCTGTGTTATGCTTAGCATCGTTTTAAGCTTAGCTTTATAAATGCCCTCTCTCCTCCTTATGAATTTAAAGGAGACACCTGAAAAAGGGTTTGCTGGAAGCACAGGCACACACATCTGTATAATAAATATAGTATTTTGGGGATCTATATACTAATTACACTTTTCTCCCCATTTATAGATTATACCCAATATCATTTTTACCTCTAAATGTTAGCTATCAAAAGATATTTTTATAGCTTTTTTACAATAAATTGTATATAATTAGGTTCTTAGTCGAATGAGCCAGGTTACATAAATAACAATTGATCAGCTTTAGTAAGTTACGAAGGACTGATAAAAGGGCAACGGAATGTAATACCCATCCACATTTAAAACTTCTTTTTGGGAGAATGATAATTGGATAGCTTCCACAAAGACTAAACATTCTTCTAAACCTTCCATGGGGATAAGCCAATTGCTAATACAGTCACATGCATTTTACACGTAATTAAAAGGACTGTTAGTTTGTGCTAGGTTTCTTCCCTCTCAAACTTCTTTTTTTTTTTTGAGACGGAGTCTTGCTCTGTCACCAGGTTGGAGTGCAGTGGCGTGATCTCAGCTTACTGCAACCTCCGCCTCTGGGGTTCAAGTGATTCTCCTACCTCGGCCTCCTGAGTAGCTGGGACTACAGGCACACGGCATCACGCCCAGCTGATTTTTGTATTTTTAGTAGAGATGGGGTTTCACCATGTTGGCCAGGATGGTCTCGATCTCTCGACCTCATGATCTGCCTGCCTCAGCCTCCCAAAGTGCTGGGATTACAGGTGTGAGCCACCGTGTGTGGCCCCTCTCTCACTCTCTTTAGATGCAGAAATGGTTCATGATTCAGCCAAGTCTTGCAATGTAGAATAGCCTGGCTGATATTTTTTAAATTCTAAGGCTTGAGCCAAACCTTGTAGTCAGAAGGCTGAGAGCTCAAGAGGAGGGAAAGAAAACCCAAATAACTTGTCTTGCTAAATGCCAGACTGCAGCAGAAGGAAATACTTTATAAGGTATAACTTTGGCCTCCAAAAAGAATACATTAAAAACTGCAAGGATTTTAACATGGAAGCCTTATTTATGTGATCTTTATATAAATTAAGTGAGCTACAAAGAAATTTTAGTGTACCTGCTATGACAGAAAGACTTAGGACATGGCATGTTAGGATTGTGTAGGAGGTTGCAACACATTTAAAATGAATCCATGGCAAAAAAAAAAAAAAAAAAAATAGCCACAAAAAACTACAGCAGCCAACTCTAGATCTAGTAGGGACTCTGGTGCTGCACCAAACAGCATTCAAAAGGCCCCAGAAAGGCACTCAGTAATCCTGGTGGCTGCTGTTAAGGATCACACTGAATTAGGAAATCCTTTATTTAGAAGCAGAAAGGAAAACTCTGTACCCTTTAAAGAATATTATATGAATAACCTTGCTGTTTAATTATTTTTCTTTTCTTTTTTTGCGATGGAGTCTCACTCTATCACCCAGGCTGAAGTGCAGTAGCACCATCTCGGCTCACTGCAACCTTCGCCTCCTAGGTTCAAGCAATCCTCCTGCCTCAGCCTCCCGAGTAGCTGGGACTACAGCCATATGCCACCACATCCAACTAATTTTTGTATTTTTAGTAGAGATGGGGCTTCACCATGTTGGCCAGGCTGGTCTCGAACCCCTGACCTCAGGTGATCCCCTGGCCTCAGCCTCCCAGAATGCTGGGATTACAGGCATGAGCCACCACTCATGGCCATTAAGATAATTTATAGTTTAAACTTAGTTAATAAATTGTATATTGTGAACCTCAGGAATGGCTGTATCACAATGTTACTTCATTTTCTTCTGCTCATCAACAATTTTATGTACAAAGTAGTTCATATGTTAAACAGTAAGTGCACCAGAATTATGAATCTAAATCTTTCCGAAAGAGGTATGCTGACAACTGCTTAAAAAAAGAAAGGATTTTTTTTTTTCAATTACGAGGAAGGGTATCACAAAGTGATAGAAAAAGACCTTTTGAAAATGAATACTATAGAATTTCAGTTATTACTGGCTTAGAATAGTGCTTTTCTGATATAGTAATTCCAGTTCCATTTGTAAAGCACAATATTTTTAGAAATGTAACATTACTTTTAGATGCAAATACTATCATTGACTTGGGCTCACAACTCTTATAATAGCAGGGGATATTATGTAACATAATGCTATAATTTTGCTATTTTTAAAAATGATACATTTATGTTTGTTTTGAAATGGTAGATTTTTAACAAAGACTGGACTTAAAAGCCCAAAGAGTTGCTTATTTGTGCTATTCCGCAAATAAAAGCATCTTCATTCTGACTCACAGTTTTAAAAAATTCAGATGCTATCCCTTTGCTATAATTCTTTGATGATGTAATATTAACTCTTGCCAAACAGGTACCTAACAATAGAAATACTTTAGGTAATTTGCTGAAATTTCAGTTCATAGTTACTGAGGTAGAAGCTGGCCATATTTTTCCACTAAAAGATACAAAAATTTACCCAAGTTTATTGATTCAAAGACATGCATTTTTTTCATCAGCAGTTTTATAATAATCACAATTCCTTAACCAAGCACTTTGTGGAAATTTGCTCCTTGCTATGTGTTTTTTCCTTACAAAGACTTTCCACCAGTAAGAATGTGAAAATGTAAGGTAAGAAAACTGTGAACTATGTCACAAACAGTTTAATACAGTATACAATATTAAGATAGTTTTTCTGGTCTCTAAAGAAATGGTACTTTAGAATTCAGTGTGTCTCAGAAATAATTCTGACCATTAAGTAAACATCAAAATTTTAATAAATAACATACACAAAAAAAACAAACACCTTTTAAAAATTACTTATACCTCACAAAACAATTTCTTTAACTGATGAAGAGTTTGGTTGGCTTTATCTTGGCAGTGTTCATTTTTACACAATTTTCAAATTGCATTTACTCCAATCTGATGAAATTCCACCTCTTTGGAATCACAGAAGAGATGAAACCAATACTGCTACAATACTGTGCCTTCCTGAAATGCTTCTATCCACCTATTAATAAGAGAAATCTGTTAGATTTGTAAAACCTGATCACCTGACATGTGAACACCATATGGATGACAGCTGGGCCTGTGGACCTCATTACCATAACAACATGGATAAGATCCTTCCTTGTAGCAAATTGGTTTTCTGCATACATGGGACGACCCTTATTTGGTAATTTGGTCCAAAATTTAGCCTAGAAAGTGTGCCCCTCATTTCTGATAGGCATGAGGAAAGGACCATTTCATGTGTAAAAGTTCTATGAAGTCTTGATGCTACCAATTAATTTATTTTGGAAGTTGACATGTCAGTGAAGGCTTTATTACAACTTCTTTTTCATCTGGAATCTGACTCAGCGCTTTTAGGAAAACTAGCTCCCTGTCTCCTCCTACCTTAACTCTACAACCAGTTTCCTTGTGTATCCCCTAGTCTTGTTTCAATATTTGCAATTTAAAAAAAGGGAATCTAGTGTTGATCATAAGTTTGCATGCTTCTCGGCCAGGTGCAATGGCTGATGCCTGTAATCACAGCACTTTGGGAGGCCGAGGTGGGCGGATCACCCGAGGACAGGAGTTTGAGACCAGCCTGGCCAGTATGATGAAACCCTGTCTCTACTAAAATACAAAAATTAGCTGGGTGTGGTGGTGCATGCCTGTAATCCCAGCTACTCACGAGGCTGAGGCAGGGAAATCACTTGAACCTGGGAGGCGGAGGTTGCAGTGAGCTGAGATCATGCCACTGCACTCAGCCTGGGTGACAAAGTGAGACTCTGTCTAAAAAAAAAAATTTTTAAAAAGAGCTCCTCAAAGTTTCACAGAAGTCTTTCCAAAATTCTTTAGTCTTTTATTAGACAATATACACAGCTGCACTTATTCAGAAGATACCTTGGGAGTAGTCTTTTTCCTCCCTACTAATGTAATTGCTTCTGAACTTTTTTCTTTCTTATGGAAATATCATTTCTTACAGTAATATTTTATGTAGGCCGGGAATGGTGGCTCACACTTGTAATCCCAGCACTTTGGGAGGCCAAGATGGGTGGACTGCTTGAGCTCATGAGTTTGAGATCAGCCTAGGCAACATGGCGAGACCCTGTCTCTATTAAAAAAAAAAATTATGTACAGAAGAGAGTCCAGAGAACTATAAACACTTGAAATCACTCAGTTTAATTAGTAAAAGCAACCTATAACAGATTCAGTTCAAATTTTAAGGACTTTTCAAAAATTTAATATTGAACATAAATAGCATATAAGTTATACTGCCATAGCAAGGCTTTAAAAAAGCCCCTAAATTTTCCACTAAAATTAATACATTTTCATATTCTGTCATGTATTTAAAAAAGCAACTCATATAACATTAATAAAGCGAAACTTATAATTTAGCATGGGTCAATTCTAAATTACAAGTAAGCTGATTTCCTTTACCCAACTACATTTAATTCTGCTTTGGTGGCATTTCTATCTTGTCAACTCAATGATATAAGCAAAAGATGATATATATTGAAAAGCAGTAATTTTTTTCAGTTTGATGAGTACAGATGAAAACTATAAGAAAGGTGGTATCTGACAGAATCTTAGGGTAATTACTATTTTGTCTAAATAATTTTTGTAGAAAAGATAGTTAAGTGACATAATTTAAAAATATTCTTCAGCAGCAAAAAGAAAATATTTGGAAGAATAGCTATATACGGTTGGATATCCTAAAATAGACTGAAAAAAGAGTCCTATAGAGTGTAACATTGTACCCGGTTGGTATTCAGGGATGTGTGTATTTCTGGTACATTAATCTTAAAAGCCTTAAGAAACTAAAAGCCTTGCTTACTCAAAGCATTCTTTTTTATTTTTATGCACTTTTAAGCTTGTGGTGAACACATGAACACCTCTTCCTGAAAACAAAAATGTATTATTTTGCGAGGCCAAGTAAAAATCAAATCAGAGAGATGAACTGAACTATTTTGTTCAAAAGATACCTGATTTCACAAGAGATATGCATCTATGTTAAGCAAACTGGTAACATCTAAAGAAAGATTCTTGCTTAAATTCTGAAGAGACTGTTTCAAAACAGCCTTTGCCATCTAAACTGATATCCATTTCCTTCTACTCAGTTACTGGGAACAGCATGGGAGTCTCTTAATGCGTTTGACCTTTTCCCCAAAGAAGTTAGCGAGCAGCTGTTTAAACTCCTGCTGTTCCGTGGCACAACTGAATAGCTGGGTTGCCAAAGCCCTGGAATGTTTCAAGGGAAGATTCTTACCCTCATAGAAGGAGAGGTCAAATGCCTTAGCTTTCCTTCCTTTGAGCAGAGCAGCATCATGCTGCTTCCTCTGAGGTCATGTGTGGACAAAATAACTTTGTATAGGACTACCTATTTTCTTTTCCCCTCTGCCTCCTGAAAATATTCCAGATACACTTGCCTTGTCTATAAAACAATTCTGAAAAGTTTGAATAATATGTTAAGTCTTTCCAATTAGAATCTCTGATTTAAATTTTGAGTTGTCCCCATGCCTTAAAGTAGGTCATTTCACAAGCAACCATTAAAAAACTGCAATCTCATGAATAAAAGAAAAATATGGCTAGATTACTTACTTCCGCGCCGAATGAGCATCCTCTGCTTTGAATACATAAAATAACATGTTTTTGTGCAGTAACTGAAACACTTTAGCCTCTGAATTCTCATCTTTAACTTGAATAACAGTGAATCCTAATAAAGGCTGACTCTCCAAAGCGGCCACGTCCTAATTTAAAAACACACAAATGGAGAAAGGTTTTTAGATTAAGACAAAAATCACGATTTGAAAACTCTTGATCTACAATGGCTCTAATTTAATTTCAATTATTCACATAAAAAGCAATGATAAGTCTAACAACTTACTCATTTTTCATTTATTCAACAGTATTCATTAAGCCACTCCCTCCCTAGGTACCCTAATATGCCAGGCACTGCGGCACACAATTTTTGGCATGTTCACATCTACTGAATTTCACAATATCCTCACTAAACCAAGGAAGGCAAAGTAATAGAAATTACTTTCATTTATGGATGCAGAAAACAGCTCAGAAAGGTAAGCTATTTACCTGGATCCCACTAAGGAAAAGTATGGAACCTAGAGCACTGGTTTTCATAGCCATGTGGAACATAAGGTGATCAGATAGGAGAAAATGACAAAATTAGCGTAAACTGCTAGAAATTGTTTATAATCCAAAAAGCCTGTCTTATCTATGCTGCTGTCAGATCACTACAATCTGAGGATGACAGTAAAGGGAGGATAAGAGAGCTTAGCAGAAACACAGTTCTGCCTTTTTTTTTTTTGAGACAGAATCTCACTCTGTCGCCTAGGCTGGAGCGCAATGGCACAATCTTGACTCGCTGCAGGTTCTGCCTCCTGTGTTCAAGCGATTCTCCTGCCTCAGCCTCCCAAGTAGCTGGGATTACAGGTACCCACCACCACGGCCAGCTAAATTTTTATATTTTTAGTAGAGATGGAGTTTCATTATATTGGCCAGACTGGTCTCGAACTCCTGACCTTAGGTGATCCACCCCTCTCGGCCTCCTAAAGTGCTGGGATTACAGGTGTGAGGCACTGTGCCTGGCCACAGCTCTGCCTTTAGTAAAGTAATTAGTAGTTCACACAACACACACAAAAAATTGCATTTTAATAAAATTCCTAGCACACTTGAGAAAGTGCTCTCCAGGTAGAAAGCAAGAACACTATTCATATTAAAAATAACAGCAACAACACCTCCCCCATCCAAAAGCAAAGCAAAAAATCATATATGAAACAAATGGATTTTTAAAATATTGTAACCATTTTTAGTTGGCATTACAAAACCCTAAATTACTCATCTTTAGATTTCAGAACTTACCTCACTTGCAGCATATGTATACAGTACTTTATTTTTTATGACAAACCAAAAGTGTTTCCAGGGTTTTTTATTGCCCTTTGATCTGTACAAGTAGCCACTCATAGAAGAATCCTCTGTGTTTGCTGATACCTAGATAAGAAAGCACCATACAAAGTTTAATGGTTTTCAGACAAATTAAAACAGCAAAATTATTTGCAATCAATAGGTGCTGAAAGCCGTAACTGTAATGATAGAATGTTTCAGAATGAAATATATTTCCAAAGTCCTACTATGCAAATTGAACTTTGCTATTAACATGAGCAAAAAAAGAGAGAAAGACCAATCATTTTAGAGGCAATTATAGAATTTTGCTTTGTTTAACTGTGCCTGCATGTGTTTGGGTATGTTTCTTTTTTCTTTTTTTTTTCCACCCTCTCAACCCAGCTTTTCCTGACTCTGGGAATAACCGGGAAGGGAAGGTCTTTCTTTGTGGGTTCACTTGTGTTTTCTGGGTTGGCAGGTGAAGAAAAATAGTTCCAAAAGACTAAAATGCTTTTCTAAAAGCTGGATTTGGGGACTGTATATTTTTTATTGCTCTTATTCAGGGGCATTAAGGAAAATTATTTGAACCTTTAATTCTGTTCCTAAAAAACATTTTTTGACTTCTAAAAACCATACAAACACAATAATAAACAGAAAATTCTACTCTTAAGGGAGCTCATTTTAAGAATCAATCTTTGCTTCCCAAATTATGGTCAGGAAGAAAAGAAGCCTATTTTTACTTCATAAAAAGTTGAAAATATTTTCATCACTATGCAAAAAGACAGTAAATTTTATTGATTGTTTGTTTGTTTAAAGACAGAGTCTCACTCTGTCACCCAGGCTGGAGTGCAGTGGCATGATCTCAGCTCAGTGCAACCTCCACCTCCTGGTTCAGGTGACTCATTCCCCAGCCTCCTGAGTAGCTGGGATTATGGGCGTGCACCACCATGCCCCACTAATTTTTGTATTTTTGGTAGAGATGGAGTTTCGCCATGCTGGCCAGGGTGCTATCGATTTGCCCGCCTTGGCCTCCCAAAGTGCTGGGATTACAAGCGTGAGTCATGGTGCCTGGCCCATTGATTCTAATATGGTCATTCAAAATTGTGTTTTTAAAAATGTTGGAGGACACTTTGGGAGTCCAAGGCGGGCAGATCACGAGGTCAGGAGATGGAGACCATTCTGGCTAACATAGTGAAACCCCATCTCTACTAAAAATAAGAAGAATTAGCCAAGTGTGGTGTCACACACCTATAGTCCCAGCTACTCGGGAGGCTGAGGCAGAAAACTGCTTGAACCCGGGAGGTGAAGGTTGCAGTGAACCAAGACTGTGCCACTGCACTCCAGCCTGGGCAATCGAGTGAGACACCCTCTCAAAAAAAAAAAAAATGTAGGAAGAGTTTAGGATCTACCTTAGTAATGGTATGGCAGGCACATGCTGAAGGCAGTTTCCCATGACCCTTGTCGTAGAGAGTCATACTGTCGTACAATCTCCCCTTGAGTGTGGACAGAACCTATGACTTGCTTCTAACAGAGAATTTGATGAAGGTGATATGATGTCACTCCTATGATCATGCTACATTATATATGACCCTGTCCTGTCTTGTTAGGAAACACTCTAGAAACTTTCTCCCTTGCTGGCTTTGAACAATAAGCAGCAATGTTGAGAGGCCCACATGGCAAGGAACTGAGGACCTCCAGCCAAAAGCTAGTAAGAAGCCAGGGCCCC
This sequence comes from Cacajao melanocephalus, assembly GCA_963573385.1. NCBI lineage: Eukaryota > Metazoa > Chordata > Mammalia > Primates > Pitheciidae > Cacajao > Cacajao melanocephalus. The sequence continues at coordinate 47,649 of CAUYLG010031090.1, read as the reverse complement.
AGTCTTTTAAGTGCAAGGAAATGAATTCTGTCAACAACCTGAATGAGTTTGGAAGCAGACCCCTTCCCCAGTTGAGCCTCTAGATAAGAACTCAGTACTTGCCAAAATTTTGCTTATAGCCCTGTAGAGTCCCAGCTAAGCCATGCCTGGACTCCTGAGATAATAAATGTATGTTGTTTTAAGCTGCTAAGTTTGTGGTAATTTATTATGCAACAGTGGAAAACTAACACAGGTGGGCTCTGTGAATTTTAAAAGTATATCTTTAATCACATATTAATTGATGAATTATATTAATTTCTTATAAATTGCATGAAAATAATTATATATTGTTTAGTGGGAAATTTAAGATCTAACATTAAATTAGAAATATTTGTTAGGCAACAGTAGGTTTATATAAATATATCCTTATAAAGACTACCAAGTAATATTTTTTAAAACGTGAATTGTTTTCTATCTTAGTGAAAAAAAGAGAAAAAAACCAACTAGAATGCTTAACATTCAAATGAGATTTTGCTTAAAATAATTAATGTTGCTCAAAATATATTACATTCCTCCTTTATACTAATTTATGATCAGTTTGTCAGCCACACAAGAAGATCAACCATAATACTGAATAGCCATGACTAGACCTATGTAATTTTTTTTTTGAGATGAACTCTCACTCTGTCACCCAGGCAGGAGTGCAGTGGCATGATCTCGGCTCACTGCAACCCCTGCCTTCCAGGTTCAAGTGATTCTTCTGGTTCAGCCTCCTGAGTAGCTGGGATTACAGGCATACACTACCACGCCCAGCTAATTTTTGTATTTTTAGTAAAGACAGGATTTCATGGTTTCACCTTCTTGGCCAGGCTGGTCTTGAACTCCTGACCTTGTGATCCATCCGCCTCAGCCTCCCAAAGTGTTGGGATTACAGGCGTAAGCCACCATGCCAGGCTGACTAGACCTATATTTTAAAAAATAAAACTGGTGTTCACCTAACTGATCCACAAAACTTTTCTTCCAATGATTTGTTTACTTACAAAATAAATCAGGGTGGGTGTGAGGGACTATGAAACTACACACTGGGTACACGGTATACTGCTCAGGTGATGGGTGCACTAAAATCTTAGATTTTACCATTATACAACTCATCCATGTAACCAAAATCCACAGGTACCCGAAAAGCAATTGAAATTAAAAAAAAAAAATCTAACTCAAAAGATGTAGTCTGCCATTCCTGAGAGTACTGAGGCTCTAAATGTAATTCTAAAAAGAGGAGTTTCTAAAAATATTTTAAACATGACTAGAAGAAGAACACAACTTCCCAGTTCCTCGAAAAGTTAAACATAGAATTGCCATATGAGCAAGCAATTCTACTTTTGGGTATATACCAAGATAAATGAAAACATATGTCCACACAGAAATTTGTACATGAATATTTCTATCATATTATTCATAATAGCTGAAAGGTGGAAACAACCTAATATTCAACGATGGATGGGTAGATAAACTGTGGCATACACAAACAATGAAATACTATTCAGACATAACAAGAAACAAAATATGGATACGTGCTATAATTTCCATGAACCTCTAAAACACTGTGCTAAGTGAAAGAAGCCAGACACAAAGGTCATACGTTGTATGATTCCTTTTATATTTATATATTCAGAAGAGGCAACTCCACAGGGACATAAAGTAAATTAGAGGTTACCAAAGGGTGAAGAAAGGGGGCAAGGGGACTGATTACTTTTTTTAAAAAAAGAGATGCTTTCTCACTACACTGTGCAGGCTCAACTCAAACTCCTGGGCTCAAGTGATCTTCCTGCCTCAGCCTCCCCAGTGGCTGGGATTACAGGCCCGTGCTACTACATCTGACTTGGGACTGATTACTTAATGAGTATAGGGTGTTTTTATGGCATGATGAAATGTTTTTTTTATTTTTATTTTTTGAGATGGAGTTTCGCTCTTGTTGCCCAGGCTGGAGTGCAATGGTGCAATTTCAGCTCGCTGCAACCTCTGCCTCCCAGTTTCAAGAGATTCTCCTGCCTCAGCCTCCTGAGCAGCTGGGATTACAGGCACCTGCCACTATACCCAGCTATTTTTGTATTTTTAGTAGAGATGAGGTTTCACCATGTTGGCCAGGCTGGTCTCAAACTCCTGACCTCAGGTGATCCACCTATCTTGGCCTCCCAAAGTGCTGGGATTACAAGCATGAGCCACCGTGCCCCCCCAAAAAAAGTTTAAAAACTAGAAAGATATGGTAGTTGTACAACATTGTGAATACACTACTGCCAAACTGTACACTTTAAAATGGTTATTCTCAAAAATAAATAAACAAATAAATAAAAGCCACGAGCGGTAATCATGCCTGTAATCCCAGCATTCTGTGAGGCCAAGGAGGGTGGATCACCTGAGGTCAGGAGTTTGAGACCAGCCAGCCAACATGGTGAAACTCTGTCTCTACTAAAAATACAAAAAATTAGCTGGGCATGGCAGGCACCTATAATCCCACCTATTTGGGAGGCTGAGGCAGAAGAATCACTTGAACCCGCGAGGCAGAGGTTGCAGTGAGCAGAGATCAAGCTACTGCACTCCAGCCTGGGCAACAAGAGTGAAACTGTGTCTCGAAATAAATAAATAAATGCATACATAAAATAAAAAGTAATGGTTAACTATGTTATGCAATTTTCACCTCAATTAAACAAAAAAACAAGTTCCAGGCACAGTGGCTCACACCTGTAATCCCACCACTTCAGGAGGCTAAAGTGGAAGGATTGCTTGAGTGTGGGCAACACAGCAAGACTCTCTCTCTAAAAATAAAAATAAATGGCCGGGCGTGGTGGCTCACGCTTGTAATTCCAGCACTTTGGGAGGCCGAGGCAGGTGGATCATGAGGTCAGAAGATGGAGACCATCCTGGCCAACATGGTGAAACCTTGTCTCTGCTAAAAAATGCAAAAAATTAGCTGGGTAGCTGGGCGTAGTGGCATGCACCTGTAGTCCCAGCTACTTGGGAGGCTGAGGCAGGAGAATTGCTTGAACTTGGACGGTGGAGGTTGCAGTGAGCAGAGATTGCGCCACTGTATTCCAGCTGGACGACAGATCAAAACTGTCTCAAATAATTAAATAAATAAATAAATAAATTAGCCAGGCATGGTGGTATATGCCTATAGTCCTAGCTACTTGGGAAGATGAGGTGAGAGGATCCCTTGATCCCAGGAGCTCAAACATTTAAGTGAGCTATGATTACACCACTCCATTCCAGCCTAGGCAACAGAGTGAGAGACCCTATCTCCCAACAAAACTACAACAATAAAACACAGCTTCCCAAGGGGAATACTATACATTGACTTTTATAGCACCAACTAGATATATTAATTTCTCCCATCTGACTGCAAAAGGAGCAAAGACATTCTCAATGTTTAGCATTTATCTATCTGAATCACCGGAAGTGCTTGTTTCTCAGTCTGCAGGCCTTGGGTGGGGCCCAAAAATTTCTAATAATTTCTCAAGTGATGCTGGTACAACAGGGCTGGGGTGTATTGAGAAAGAGTGGAGTGAAGTAAGTGGCTGCAATTTGCAAGTAGAGGCTTGAAGTGGAAGGCTTGTTTGTGTGGATGGGTGGAAAGATGTAAAAAATGGGATTGGAGTTCTATAAAGTGTTTTGTAATCAATGCTGTGGAATTTAGACCGTAAAGAGGAGCAAATTTTAAGAATTACATTTAGAAACTGACATCAGTATAGAGAGGTGAAAATTTACAGAGAACTGAGAACCATTTGAGTAAGAACCTCAAAGTTCTGAAAGCAGATGTGGATTCAGGAATTGAGGAAGAGATCGTTCATTTTTATATGAAACTTAACTAGTTTCATATAAAACATGGCAATTACAACCTTAAGTTCTATTCCTTTTTTTTTTTTTTTGGAAAGACAGAGTCTGGCTCTGTCACTCAGGCTGAAGTGCTGTGGCGCGATCTCAGCTCACAGCAACGTCTGACTCTGGGGCTCAAGTGAGCCTCCTGCCTCAGCCTCCAAGAAGCTTGGATTAGGACTACAGGCATGTGCCACTGCACCTGGCTAATTTTTGTATTTTTAGTAGAGATGGGGTTTCGCCATGTTGCACAGGGCTGGTCTCGAACTCCCGAGCTTGAGTAATCTGCCTGCCTTGGCCTCCCAAAGTGCTAGGTTACAGGTGTGAGCCACTGCACCTCAGCCAAGTCCTGTTCTTCTTAGTTCCTGAGACTGGCTATAAATCACTTCCACTTTCAACTGGAAATGTACTCTTTTTTTTTTTTAAGACTAGTCAAGTACAGTAGTGAGAAGGGGGAAAACAGTAGAACAGGGAGTTCAATCTGTAACTGACTGTGAACAATCAATTGAGATAACTCACTACCTTTGGACCAGCCTCAACTGGGAATATACTCTTAACTTTACATAAGAAACATGATCTTGATCAAATTTTTAGAGTTCTTTGCTTCCGCAAGAGAACCAAATTAAAAACTGCTCTTCTGGCCACAAAACTAGCACAGGTGGACCTCGTTAATAAACTGACCATAATGGAGTAGCCAAATGGCAATGCTCTTTGTTCTTTGACACTTAAATTTGAGGAACTGGGATAGGATATCAACAATGTCTGTGGTTTACACCATTAGCAGGTCTAGGCATATAGTATATTCTCACTATTTAAAATTTTCTTTTAAGTTTAAAGGAAAGACAACCTACTACCGGTGATACCAGCTCTGCATAACCAACCAATGCCTACAAATAAACTGTGCAGATCAATGCCCAAAATATTCTGTGGACTTCTTCCCTCTGGCAAGGGTTCTGCTCAAAGTCATTTTTAAAAATTCATGTGTGTCCAACTTATCTTTACTTTTTAATCACTGTTATTAAATGTTCTCTAAACCTTTCAACAGCCATTTTCTAAATGACTCAGGTCAGACAGGAGACCAAGCACCATTGTGAGGCATCAGCCACATCCATCATCAGTATTAAAATTCATGACTTAATAGTTGTGGGAAATGACATCTTCCCTTATGAAAGAAAAACTGTATTATATGCATATGAATAATTCAGCCTCTATCACATTGCAAATTTAATGGAAATACTTACTTCTTTGAGAGCAGCTGGGATTTTTTTCTGTTTCCTCCCTGATGGAATGCTATGTAAGACTGATGATAAGGCACTTGAAGATTTGTGATTTCCAGGAGATCCAATCCTAGGGGAGTGCTGGTGATCTGAAACAAATCAGGCACACTTATGTAGTCAATGCTCAGCATTTTGCAATTCAATTTCAATCAAATTTATAGACATTGTTACATAAAGTATCCATGGAAGGACACTAAGAAACAACACTGATAGCTCCTAGGAAAGGACAATGCATGGCTGGGAGGTGAGTGGAAGGCAGACGTTCTACTATCTATGGTTTTATACTTTTTGAACTTTAAACTACGTGAAAAGATTACTCTTGTGTGTCTTTAGAATTATGGAACATGTGACTATACTACCAACTTAAAAAAAAATCCAAAAACCTTCCCTATTTACTTAAACCCCAAAGAACCCTGGTATTGTTAAGTGTCCAGATACTAGACCAACTATAATGAACAAAAGTAGTTAAAAAGGGGCTACTGGACACGGATGAAGTAATGAATTCTAATTGCAGAGGTTCAGGGAAAGCTGAGAAGATAATAAGATGTTTAAGTTGGCCATGAAGGAATAAGTAGGAATTTGCTAGGTTCAAACAAGCAGGAGGGGCCAGGCGCAGTGGCTCATGCCTGTAATCCCAGCTCTCTGGGAGGCTGAGGTGGGTGAATCACGAGGTCAGGAGTTTGAGACCAGCCTGGCCAACATGGTGAAACCCCATTTCTACTAAAAATATAAAAAATCAGATGGGCGTAGTGGCAGGTGCCTGTAGTCCTACCTACTTGGGAGGCTGAGGCAGGAGAACTGCTTGAAACTGGGAGGCAGAGGTTGCAGTGAGCCAAGATCGCACCTCTGCCCTCCAGCCGGGGAGACAGAGTGAGACTCCATCTCAAAAAAACAAACAAATAAAAAACAAAAACAAGCAGAAGGAACACTGTGCACCAAGAGGTCAGTGTGAGCAAAGGCAAAGAGGTATGAAATTAAATCATCTATTTGGAGAATAATGAAGCCAGATTTTAAAAAAGGGGCTGGTTTGAAAGAACCTGGATGGTTGTTTATACGTTTCAGGCTGGGGAGTGACATGACCAGATTAAATTAAAAAAAAAAAAAGATTATGTCTGGCAGTACTAAGGAGAAAGGACTAACAGCAGGGAAACCTGTTAGGAAATTATTATAGTTGTCTAGATGAGAGATAATGACGGCCTTATTAGGGCTGGGATGGAGAAATCAAGACAAAGATTTTTGATGATAAAATTGACAAGTTACTGACCAAATGGGTATAGGTGATGAGGAAGGAGAATTCAAAGACATATTTTGAATGTTTGCAGCTTATAGCATATACCCAGACTAAAGGGAGGAACATAAAGGAAGAGATGGATGGGTCTTCTTAGAAAATGTATACAGACAATAATAAATTATTAATCTAGAAATATGCAGGCTCTGAAATAGCATGTCATCCACTTTTTATTCACTTAGAAACTCCTCCTTGCTAATGAAAAGCTATCCTTCAGGGAAATGAAGAACAAACTTTTAAAAATTTAGATCCTGGCCAGGCGTGGTGGCTCATGCATGTAATCCCAGCACTTTGGGAGGCTGAGGCGGGTGGATCATTTGAGGTCAGGAGTTCGAAACCAGCTTGGCTAACACGGTGAGACCCCCATCTTTACTAAAATACAAAAAATAGCCGGGCACGGTCCTGCGTGCCTGTAATCCCAGCTACTCAGGAAGCTGAGGTAGGAGAATCACTTGAACCCTAGAGGCAGAGGTTGCAGATTGCATCACTGCACTCCAGCCTGGGTGATGGAGTGAGATCCTAACTCAATCAATCAATCAATAAAATAAAATAAAATTTAGATCCTATAGGTTTCAGGAATTGAACTAAAAATCCCTTCCCAAAATATAGACCTGGGCAGTCCTGCTAAGTTGCATTCACTTTAATGGAGGATACCTGTAAATAATGAGCAGAGAGATATGAAGTATCGTTTTGTGTTTGGTCAAAAAGCTGCACATTCACATATATATTAAGATCTCACTAAATTGGTTCAACTGACTAGAATTAAGCTAATGAAGTGCCATCTAATGCACTTCCACAGAGAATTACTTTACATATAGATAAAATGATTTGTAATGAGCATGTTATCCTGTGAAACGACAGACTTCAGAATTACTGGAAAGTTAAAGTTCTCTTTTACTGTTTTCCTGTGTAATTACATTCCTACAGTTTTCATAGCAAAATCTTTTTCACAGACAAAACCAAATTTCAGGCCAACCACTCCTAGAATTACAACAAAATATGAACTAAGAAAGCTTACTACAAATTTGGAGGTAAGTATCAACAATCATATTGCTAATGTACCGAAGGTGTTTCTGTCAGAAGGCTGTTTGAAAGCATCTGGGGAATAAAGGACTTTTTGGTTAAATCTTTACTTATATATTACCTAATTTCTGCAGTTCTTGGAAACAATGTTCACATACTCTTGCTGGTTGATTTTTCAGGTAATCTAATCCATACTTATTGGATGAACAAGCTTGGCATACAATCTGAAAATACATTGGAATTATTTTGTTAATTTCATTAGAATAACTTTCCAAACCATAAAGTATGTTACAATTTACCGTGCCATCCACTTTTCAAAACAGTTTCACAGTCACTGAATCTCATTTGGTCTCAATAATAACTCTATGGAGTTTGGGCATACAGTAAACTAATGCATGGTACCACACTTGTAAGATGAAGATTATTACTTACAAAGGGCTGACTACATAAAATAATAAAGTAAAGGAGTTAATATATATAAAATGCTTAGAACGGTACCTGGCATGCAAGAAGGCCTGTGAGGTATACTGATCACCATCATTGTCATCATATAATCACTGCTGCAGCAACGACCATGTCTCTGCTTCTCTACCAAGTTCTTGGGCTCTGTACTAAATGCTCTCTAAATAGAACCCCATTTAATCTTTAGTGTAACTCTCTGATGTTGCTGTTTCTGCACCCATTTTACTAATGAGAAGATGAAGTCTTAGAAACATCACTAGGGATAACTTCAACACTGAACATTCCCCTTACTGAATACTATAGATATTTAGTACTAGAGAGAGGCAGTTTAAATAATAGCTGAAATGTGAGGGCCTATTTGTCGATTTGTTAGATTTTGATTCCAAGTTATTTATTACTGATGTTCTAATGTAACTGAAGTAGGAGGGTGGAAGTTCCCTAAGAAGATTCTCTCTGCCCTTAAATATTTAGAGAAAACACCATTCATGTTTTCTTCCATTAACACAGTAATAATAATTGTTATTGTTATTCTTGAACTACAATGGTTTACTAGGGGAAATATTCTTCCTCACTATGTACAGCCTGGAGAAAGTAAGGACCACAACGGAGATAGGTGTTATCCTTGCCAACCTTTCCACAGGCCCGGCAGTGGTGTCGTCTCCAGGTGAGAGTAAATTCACTTGTGCAGATCATACACATCGTGGCTCTGGTATCAGGAATCCAGATGGGAGCCTTCGATCCAAGAGGACTAACTTCCTCTTTATTTTCTGAGTCTGCCTGCGGAAGAAGAGCAACTTCTGATTATCCCCATGCAAACTGCCTGCCTTTTTATTCGGCAGTGGCGTCTCACACTACCACTAAGATGGGGATGAGGGTAAGGTGCGGCGGCTCAGGCCTGTAATCCCAGCACTTTGGGAGGCCAAGGCAGGCAGATCACTTGAGGTCAGGAGTTCTCGACCAGCCTCGCCAACACAGCGAAACCCTGTCTGTACTAAAAATACAAAAATTAGCCAGGTGTGGTGGCAGGTGCTTGTAATTCCGGCTACTCGGGAAGTTGAGGCAGGAGAAATATTTGAACCCGGGAGGTGGAGGTTACAATGAGCCAAGATTGTGCTACTGCACTCCAACCTGGGTGACAGAGTGGGACTCCGTCTCAAAAAAAAAGATGGGGATGAAATATGGGCTCTTGGCAGGTGTGGTGGCTCACATCTGTAATCCCAGCACTTTGGGAGACCGAGGTGGGCGGAACACCTGAGGTTAGGAGTTTAAGACCAGCCTGGTCAACACGGTGAAACCCCTGTCTCTACTAAAAATACAAAATTAGCTGGCATGGTGGCCCGTGCCTATAATCCCAGCTGCTCAGGAAGTTGAGGCAGGAGAATCACTTGAACCCTGGAAGCAGAGGTTGCAGTGAGCCGAGATAGCGCCACTGCACTCCAGCCTGGACAACAAGAGCGAAATTCGTCTCAAATAAAAAAAAAAAAAAAAAAGAGGAAAAAAAGAAATACGGGCTATTATATTTTTCATGTGTATTTCAGAATACTAAGATTAGCTACAATCTAAAAGTCTTCTAATGCAAAATTAACTTAAAAAGATGCCTGTGGTAGTGGAATGGCAACTGATTAGTTTCTTCCTTAAATTATTTCGTATTTTCTAAATTTCCTACAATGAAGTTTTATAGCTGGGAAAATACATGAATATGCTATATCCGATCACAGATGCCCAGTGAGACATTAACAGAAGGATAAACTTTTAGTGCTGAAATGAGACATTAATCTGTAGAGTAACTCTCTGACGTCCAGTCCAATCATTCTCTGAAACACATGTTGCTTTCCTAAACTCCTGTGAAATGCTTAGGGTAAAAACTTCGAAATGAGCTGAAAAAAAAAAAGAAAAAAAAAGAAGACAATACCTCATCAAGACTCCTACTAGGACAGAAGGTGATTCTTTTCTTGGCATACTCTTCTATTGCCCTGGAAATCGCGTCTAGCCATTCATCCCTTTCTGTGGCAGAACTGTTGGGGGCAAAAGGTTTCATCAACCAGATGTCAGCTTTCGTTCTTTGCCTTTTTCTTACTTCTTTTCTTTCTCCCATGGCAACAGATCCCACCACCCTCCAACAATACTAGTCAAAAAGCAGCAACTCTGAGGTTTATGTGAACAGATCATCAGAACAGACCACAGAGAACCCATGATGGTATTTTAGCAAATAGAATGCTTATTTTTTCTTTCCAGAAGTTCTGCTTTGTATTAAATAGCTTTTGAACTCTCCTAAATTTGGAAATATTTTTGGTTTCATTTAAAGGATAATTGTACAATGAATAATTACGATTATTTATAAAGCCAAGGAGTTTCTTAAGACATCATCCTAGAATTTAAAGAGGTTCCAAGAAGTCAAGTTTCAAGTTCCAAATCACAGCATAGAATACTAAATACCTTTAGATTGCTAAACATTATTAAAAATTTCTAGGAATGGCACTGGAGTGAGGAGAACATATTTTCTGGATTAGAAAGCAGATGTTGAAGGAGTGGTGCACATGGGAAAGGCTGCAGTTGTTGTTAGGGCTTCTCTACCTATTTCACCCACCGAGTTGTCTGTGCCTACTTCAAGCTCATCAGGAGATATCTTTAATTCAGTGCTAGATGGAAATGGGCCAAATAGGGGTAAGAAGGGGGTATTTTTTTCCTCTGTTTTTCTAACCAGGCCTCTCTCCCAAAACCATGTTAACTCCAAGTCAATACTGGTATTAGCATACTTATGAAACCACGGTTTAAATTTTGTTTTGTACATTCAAAACTGAGAGGCACATTTTAGGTATTATAAATCAAAATAAATATACAAATCTATACATACACAGTAAAGAGCTGAAAAGAGAAGGGAGAGGGAATTAGAAAGGAATACTTTAATAAATAATTAAAACTCCATCATAATAAAATAAAATTCATCAGAATGGGATTGTGACTGTTTTTTTTTTTTAAAAAAGTCTGTAGTTTAATTTACAGAGGCATTTTGAGGTATACAGAAGTAAAATGGGATGAGTGTGGTGGCTCACACCTATAATCCCAGCACTTTGGGAGGCCAAGGTGGCTGAATCACTTTAAGTCAAGAGTTCAAGATCAGCCTGGCCAACATGATGAAATCCCGTCTCTACTAAAAATACAAAAATTAGCTGGGTGTGGTGGTGAGCACTTGTAATTCCAGCTACTTGGGGGAGCTGAGGCAGGAGAGCTGCTTGAACCCAGGAGGTGGAGGCTGCAGTGAGCAGAGATTGCACCACTGCACTCCAGCCTGGGTGACAGAGCAGGACTCTGTCACCAAAAAAAAAAAAAAAGAAAAAAAAAGAAAGAAAAGCAGAAGTAAAATGACCTGATATCTGCAGTTTGTTTTAAAATAGAAAATTATGAAACAGGAAAACTGGTGGCAAAATCTTGATGATTATTTTTAGTCTGGGTGACTGAATATGCAGTTTCTGGTTTTATTCACCCTAACTTTAAGTGTATTTGAACTCTTAAACAGTGTTTTTAAAATAAAAAATTCCACCATTAATAACGGTACATATAGTCCCTACACTCATCATTCTCAGAAAGCACTTCCCTAATTCATGGCTTGAATACCATTTAGAATGTCCATTCACATGGATTTAAAAAGGTAGAAATCCAGTCTACAAATAAAATTTTAAAACAAATTCATTTCTCAAATTTTCATTATATATGAAGAACAACAACAAAGAAATAACCTCTTTCTCTCTAAAGCAAACAAAACCCTGCCTTATTTACCACTACTATTCTTGCATTACTGACAAAACTAGCTGCCATTTAACAGTTACTACATCAGCCAACTCTGCTAAATGCTTAGCAAATGTCACCATGTCCCACCCTCAGAGCTTTCCCATGGAATATACATTGGATCTTACACCCCCTGCTCCCAACTACAACATCATCACCCACCTTCACCATTTACAGGCAAGGAAACTGAGAATTAGTAATGTTCGATAATTTGCTTTATAGATAACAGACTACTAAGTGATGAGCTTGTATTAAACCCAAGTATAGTTAAGGACTGAACCTCTCACCACCAGGGCATTGACAGCCTCTGCTCATGTTCTCTAGAGAACTACATGACGAGAATACATGCTCAGGCTTCCAAGCAAACGTTTATAAAACGTTACCATCTCTCCCTCCCTCCCCCGCTCCTCACCAGAAGACTAACAGAAAGCAGAGAGGCAGATGGTAAATTTGAGAGTTGCTGTTGGATTCTTCTGGAGCCCTGGGAGCATGGGGAATGTGATTCAACTGTGCAAATCATGTCACATATGCTGTTCTTTCATTTAATCATTCCTGGCTCTCTCCTGTGTAGGGTTCTGCCAAGACAATGTTTACCAGCTCTTGATAACACATTTCTCACAGACCACACACATTTGCCCGTGGCATCCTTTGGAGATATTCTAGTCTCCTTTTATAATGTGATTAGCAGAAGAATCAGCATCTTCCTCAAACTGAAAAACTCTTAAGCCAAGTATTATTTTCTTTATAGAATGTGTATAGTACAAGAAAGCAAATTTCTATCAAAGAAGTACCACTTTCCCAATTACTGGGATAAACTGCCAAGGGTTAAAAACCTGACTAGGCATGGTGACTCACACCTGTAATCCCAGCACTTTGGGGGGTGGAGGAGGGCAGATCACCTGAGTTCAAGAGTTTGAGACCAGCCTAAACAACATGGCAAAACCCAGTCTCTACTAAAAATGCAAAAATTAGCTGGGCATGGTGGCACGCATCTGTAGTCCCAGATACTCAGGAGGCTGAGGCAGGAAAATCACCTGAACCTGGGAGGTGGAGGTTGCAGTGAGCTGAGATCATCCCACTGCACTCCCGCCTGGGCAACAAAGTGAGAGTCTGTCTGAAAAAAAAAGAATTGGGTGGGCATGGTGGCTCATGCCTATAATCCCAGCACTTTGGGAGGCCGAGGTAGGTGGATCATGAGGTCAGGAGTTCGAGACCAGCCTGGCCAACATGGTGAAACCCCATTTCTACTAAAGAAATTAGCCGGGCATGGTGGTGCACACCTGTAATTCCAACTACTGGGGAGGCTGAGGCAGGAGATTCACTTGAACTGGGAGACAGAGGTTGTGGTGAGCCAAGATGGTGCCACTGGACTCCAGCCTGGGTGATAAGCAAGACTCCGTCTCTAAATAAATAAAGGGTTAAAAATCCTTCAATAGAAAGGATTTGGGGTTGTTAGACCATGCCACACCATTTACTACTTGGAATAACTGCGGGATGCTTCTCTGAGGTCCAAAGGCCACATCACTTTGATTTGTGAGTAACATTCACTGGGAGCCTACTGAGCCAGGACCTAAGCCAAGAACTGGGCACACAAAATATACCTCACTTGTAAGGATGCATACTTACAAGTGTGAATTGAGGTAAAACATGTAATTAAAATATGATATAACAAATGTAGATAAATAACAGAAGTAGTAAATTACCTTATGTAAGTAGCAGGGATAGCTTTGCAAAGGTGATAACAAAGTTAGGATTGAGGAGTTATAGGAGTTTGGCAAGAAACTCTCTGTCTGAGTACCCTCATTCAGTCTGCCAGCTGTGGTCATCTCTAAGCTGATGGTGCCCAAATACATGCCTCTGGTCCAGACATCCCTCTGAAATCCAGATCCTTACAGAAACTGCCCCTTGATGGCTGCATTTGGATATTGCATAGGCACCTTGCATTCCATATGCATACCTAAAACTAAATTCCCAATTTCTCCCCTAAAGCTGTTCCTCTCCCAGTGCTCCCTGTCAGCTCCCAATTCATAGCATATCCTAGAGACTCCTCTGAAGAACTCCTCTTATACCCTGTGTCCAATCAGTCACCTCCTTTAGACCACTTCCCAAACCATATTCCATGCAGCAAGCGGATACTCTTTAAAAAATGCCAATCTGATCACATCATTCCCTTGTATAAGCCTTTCAGTGGCTTCCTATGGCACTGAGGCTAAAGACCAAATCCCACAAGATGGTTCTGCACCATCTAAGTCACCTGCCCCTCCAGGCTTATCCTGGGTCATTCTCCTCCTCACTTTCAAGCTCATGCCACACTGGCCTTCCAATTCTCTAAATATATCATGCCCCTTAGGTGAAAAGCACTTTGTACACTGTGCTCCCAATGACCAGGAGTCTCTTCCTTTTTCCTCTTTGCCCCTCTGTCTGACTCGTACTTTCCCTAAGTCAATATAAACAGCAGGGTTTGTAGGAAAGAGACTGTCTGCTCTCCCCCATTATAGTTTAAGGTCTTTACAGCCTCATAGTCAGCCCCTGATGCTTTTCTGTGCCTCACTGAATCACCACAATATTTAATTGTGTTAATATTTGCTAAGTGCATGTCCTCCTCCATGGAATGTCAGCTCAGTGAAGGAAGGGCCCTTTCAATGATTGAGTGATTGATTTTTGAGAAGGAGTCTTGCTCTGTTGCCCAGGCTGGAGTGCAGTGGCACGACCTTGGCTCACTGTAACTTCTGCCTCCCAAGTTCAAGCAATTCTCATGCCTCAGCCTCCAGAGTAGCTGGGATTACAGGTGCACGTCACTACACTCAGCTAATTTTTATAGTTTCAGTAGACATAGGGTTTCACCATGTTGGCCAGGCTGGTCTTGAACTCCTGATCTCAGGTGATCCGCCTGCCTTGCTTGGCCTCCCAAAGTGTTGGGATTACAGGCATGAGCCACCATACCTAGCCTGACCCTTTTATTTTTAGTCCACTGTGTTCCAATGCCCAGTACTATACCTGGCCCAGGGTAGAGGCTCCATATTCCTTACTGAACACAGCTGGAGGTAACACCTGTGCAAGGCAGAGGCTGTGGAATTGGCTGCCATGCATGGAGTCATATGCAGATCCGTGCTGATGGGAGCATGCAGTGCATTGGTGTGAGGGGATGGAGAGACTGAATAGGGATGATGCCTCCTTACCCCCTTCAACATGTGATGCAGGCTGGGCACAGTGGCTCATGCCTGTAATCCCAACACTTTGGGAGGCTGAGGCAGGCAGATCATGAGGTCAAGAGATCGAAAACTGCCTGGCCAACATGGTGAAACCCCGTCTCTACTAAAAATATAAAAAAATTAGCTGGGCGTGGTGGCACATGCCTGTAATCCCAGCTACTTGGGAGGCTGAGGCAGGAGGATCGCTTGAACCCAGGAGGTGGAGGTTGCAGTGAGCCGAGATCATGCCACTGCACTCCAGCCTGGCAACAGAGCAAGACTCCATCTCAAAAAACAAACACACACACACACACGTGATGCAGTACCTGCCTAACTGGTTGGAGGAATTTGGAAGGAGAGCATGGCATACTGATGACATTCAATATGTCTCTTTCCCTCATGCCAGCTTGACCCTCCCTTGGAAATTTATTTTTCCTTTATCGAGAACTTTCCAGTTCAATTATTTCTCCTGCGCAGCCCACATTCAGTCCATCAGTAATCCTATTGGGCTTTTCCTGATTCATACCACTGTTCATCACTTTAACCCAAGACACACCATCATCTACCGCCCACTCACTACCTAGTTGCCCAACTTCTACTCTAGTCCCCTAATGGTCTGCCTTCAACAAAGCAGCCGGCGTGATCTTTTACAGATATAAATTAGACATTATCACTGAGCCCTTGATGATTGCCCATCACACTTAAAAAATTCAATAACCTTATTACGTTCTGACCCCTAGCTCCTGCCCCAAACTGTAACTCACATTTAATCTACCCTGAAGTACTAGGCTCCACCTATATTGGACTTCTTGCTGTTGCTTTAACATACTACACTCTTTCCTGACTCCCTGGTATATCTTTTGTACTCGTTGTTACTTCCATCTGGGATTTGCTTCTGGTCTCTGCTGCTCCTCAGAGAGAACTTTTCTGACTCCCCCTCCCCCACCCCATTAAAGTTCTTGACCTCATCACTTTCTATTTGCTCAGCCTACGTTATTCTTCTTTATAACACTCAATACTCCAAATTATTTATATATGCTTATATAAAAATAAATCTGATTATTGTATATCTCCCACTTTAGAATAGAAGCTTATCCTTAAGGGCAGGGACTGCATACCCCAGCTCCTGGACAGGGTAAGTGATGTGCAGTAAATATCTGTTAAATGGCTGATAAGCAGACAGTCCCCTTTCCTAACAGCTCTCCATATGCCAGTCTCCAACCAAGGACTTTCTCTCATCACTAAAGTGAGTTTCACTCAGCAACAATTGCTCTCAGTTATCAGTGCTTATCACTGAGTCCCAGAATACTAACAAAAAGACAAACAGGATTGCCTGGACCAGCTGGCTGCCTGCTGCTGTGACTGCACTGTCTCACCCACCCATGTCACTACTGTTGCCATCCCCAGAGGGCTGCTTGTTAGGGACAGGGCTCCCAACTTTGAGGCCAGTATCATTGTTAGCTGTATCTGTTCCCACAACTTTTTAGGAGACTCCTGTGGCATTCCTTCTTCCCACCCTTGGGATTCTACATCAGTGTGCACCATGGAGCTTGGCAGAGCTGCAAAGCTGGCACCAGAATTCACCAAGAGCAATGTGAAGTTGACTGCCCTTGCAACAGACAGTGCTGAAGACCATCTTGCCTGGAACAAGGATATCAATACTTATAATGGCGATGAGCCCACGAAAACATGACCTTTTCCCATCATTAATGGTAAGGATCAGGACCTCACCATCTTGTTGGACATGCTGGATCCTGCTGAGATGGAAGATAAGGGCACGGCTGTAACAACTTGTGCTGTTTATTTTTGGTCCTGACAAGAAACTGAAACTGTCTACCTAGCTACCACTGGCAGGAACTTGGATGGGATTCTCAGGGTAGTTACCTCTCTCCAGCTGACAGCAGAAGGAGGGTTGCCACCCTGATTGATAAGAAGAATGGACATAGTGTGGCTGGGTGTGGTGGCTCATGCCTGTAATGCCAGCACTTTAGGAGGCCAAGGTGGGCAGATCACTTGAGGTCAGGAATTTGAGACCAGCGTGGCCAACACGGTGAAACTCGTTTCTATTAAAAATACAAAAAAATTAGCCAGGCATGGTGGCACACGCCTGTAGTCTCAGCAACTTGGAAGGCTAAGGCAGGAGAATCACTTGAACCCAGGAGGTGGAGGTTGCAGTGAGCCCAGATCACATCACTGCACTCCTGGGCAACAGAGGGAGACTCCGTCTCAACAAAGAAAAAAAAAAGTTACAGAAATATAAACCCTGATCAGAGCTGTTCATTACACTTGTCTGGTACTAATCTGGAAATCATAAACATCTGGATATTTACCTGACAAAGAAAGAAACATTTACTATAATTTCCTGAATTAGTCTTAATAAAATACTGTTTTTTTTTTTTTAACCAAGGCTCATTTTTACTTGGGAAATAGAAGTGCAGTTGAAAACTTGACTTTTCTATAGGCATTTCCTCCTTGGAATTTTAAAAATAACTTTCTTCATTTTAAGAACCCAGCTCAAGCACTCACGGGAAACATGACATACAGGGGCTTAATGTTCTTTGAACTTTTGTTCAAACTCTCTATACCTAAAAAAAGAAAAAAGGGCGAAACACAATCCTGCCTATAGCACTTTGGGAGGCTGAAGCAGGTGGATCACCTGAGGTCAGGAGTTCAATACCAGCCTGGCCAACATAGTGAAATCACATCTCTACTTTAATTTTTTTTGAGACACGGTAGTGGCACAGGGTAGCGCCCTGCCATTTTTTTTTTTTTTTTTTTTTTTTAAGGCCAGATGCTATGGCTCATGCCTGTAATCCCAGCACTTTGGGAGGCTGAGGTGGGTGGATCACCTAAGGTTGGGAGTTTGAGACCAGCCTGACCAACACGGAGAAACGCCGTCTCTACTAAAAATACAAAATTAGCCAGGCGTGGTGGCGCATGCCTGTAATCCCAGCTACTTGGGAGTCTGAGGCAGTAGAATTGCTTGAACTGGGGAGGTGGAGGTTGCGAGTGAGCCAAGATCATGCTGTTGCACTCCAGCCTGGGCAACAAGAGCGAAACTCCGTCTCAAAAAAAAAAAAAAAAAAAAAAAAAGAGGCTGGGCATGGTGGCACACACCTGTAATCCCAGCACTTTGGGAGGCCGAGGCAGGCGGATCACCAGGTCAAGAGATCGAGACCATCCTGGCCAACATGGTGAAACCCCGTCTCTACAAAAAATACGAACATTAGCCTGGTATGGTGACATGCGCCTGTAGTCCCAGCTACTCGGGAGGCTAAGGCGGAAGAATCGCCTGAACCTGGGAGGCAGAAGCTGCGGTCGGCCAAGATCATGCCACTGCACTTCAGCCTGGGTGATGGAGTGAGACTCTGTCTCAAAAAAAGGAAAGAAAAGCAAAGAAAAGAAAGAAAAAAGTCACAATGCTAAGTGATCGATAGCCTATGTGCACTCTCTAAATATTGGTATCTGGTGGATGATTCAGGTACCCCCAAGAACTTTGCTTGTTCTGACTGGTAGCTGCGAAGCATTTAACAAACCCTGGACCAGGTATTTGTCTTCTCCTGTCATCCTGTATGTCACGCAGCAGTGGCCATTGCATTTCAGAGGATTAGCACACCCCAGGATGACTCTTGTGGTTCTCTGATTTTTGGGAAGTCAGACATTTGGTTTGAGTCCTTGACATCCATGGACATAAGCAAAATTATAACGGTTGTCAGAAACACCTAGGTTCAAATCACAGCTCCATTGCTTACCACTCATGTAATCTTAGATGTGTTATTGAACCTCTTTGAGCCTCCACTTTTCTAATCTGGAAGATCAGGATAATACCCCCCCCCACAAGTTATCATGGAACTTAAAAGAGAAAATAAATATAAAATATAACATTGAGCCCTGTGACTGATGCAGAGTAATAAATTATTCTGACCACTACTCCACCTGCTCCTAAGATCCTAGTTGCTTTTAGTGGTATGGACAATTGGAAATGGACTGCCTGGGTCAAATCCTGGCTCTGCTAGTATAGCTGAGTGGCTTTTCTCAGCACAAAATGGGTATAATCATAATAACTTGCCTTAATAGGTTGCTGTGAAGATGTAATGAAGTAATACACAGAGTCTTTATGACGGTGCCTGCCATACAGTAAGTGTTACAAAAGCATTTGCTTCTATTTTTATTAGATCAAAGGTTAAGTCTGAGAAGAGAGAGTCTCATTATTGAGACTGTGCAGTGGAGCATGCTATAACTATTGGCATCTCTCCCTTCACCCATCAAATACCTACTTCCGCCACTCAGTCAGTAACTCAATAATGTATTTGTATGAGTCATACAGCTGCAGGTTTCCTTAGCTCTTGAATTACATTATGATACCATATAAGTCACTGCAGGTTCCAGTCTAGGGCAAGGTGGTATCACAAATAACAATGGATTTCTTTTCCCTCCCTCCCCTGCTTCTTTCTGAGAAAGAGTCTCACTCTGTCACCCAGACTGGAGTGCAGTGGTGCGATCTCAGCTCACTGCAACCTCCACCTCCCGGGTTCAAGTGATTCTCTTGCCTCAGCCTCCAGAGTAGCTGGGATTAGACACATGCCACCATGTCTGGCTAATTTTTCTGTATTTTTAGTAGAGACAGGGTTTCACCATGTTGGCAAGGCTGGTCTCAAACTCCTGATCTCAGGTGATCCATCCGCCTTGGCCTCCCAAAGTGCTGTGATTACAGATGTGAGCTACTGCACCTGGCCCATAACAATAGATTGAAAGGCAAAAGACTTCGGTTTGCATCCTGGCTGTGTCAACTATGTGTCCATAAGAAAGCAACTCCATTTTTCTGTAATTCAGTTTCCTAATTTTTAGTAGAAGACTGTACCTACCTCATAGGTTTGTTAGAACCTTTAAGTGACACATACAAACTTCCTAATAACCTATAAAGTACTAGTTGGTCTTAAAAACAATCTGAAATACTCATTTAAAAAATGATCGGCAAGGCCGGGCATGGTGGCTCACACCTGTAATCCCAGCACTTTGGGATGCCAAGGTGGGCGGATCACAAGGCCAGGAGATCGAGACCATCCTGACCAACATGGTGAAACCCCGTCTCTACTAAAATACAAAAAATTAGCTGGGCGTGGTGGCTCGCGCCTGTAGTTCCAGCTGTTTGGGAAGCTGAGGCAGGGGAATCTCTTTAACCTGGGAGGCAGAGGTTGCAGTGAGCAGAGATCGCACCACTGCACTCCAGCCTGACGACAGAGCCAGACTCCATCTTAAAAAAAAAAAAAAAAAAGATCAGCAAAGCACTTTCACCATTGTTATTGTGTTCAGAGGAACATTTTAATCTCTGTGCTTCTAGCACACTATTGCCTCAGCTCTCAGCCACTTCCTTGCATGGTAAATCAAGAGTAAAACTGCACGATATTGGGAAAGAAGAAAAAAGAGGAAACAGAAAGTCAGTAGTTAGCCTAAATGCAAAAAGTACTGGCAATATGTGACCCTGTTATACTCACGAAAATTTATTTTTATATACTCTTGGAACTGGGCCGGGCACAGTGACTCACAACTGTAATATCAGCATTTTGGGAAGCCAAGGTGGGAAGATGGCATGAGCTAAAGAGTTCAAGATCAGCCTGGGGAACATACGGAGACTTCTACAAAAGAATTTTTTTTGAGATAGTCTCTCCGTCACCCAGGCTGCAGTGCAGTGGTGCAATCTTGGCTCACTGCAACCTCCTGGGTTCAAGCAATTCTCCTGCCTCGGCTTCCTGAGTAGCTGGGACTACAGGTACCTGCCACCATGCCTGGCTAATTTTTGTAATTTTAAGAGAGATGGGTTTCATCATGTTGGCTAGGCTGGTCTCAAACTCCTGACCTCAAGTGATCCGCTCAGCTTGGCCTCCCAAGGTGCTGAGATTACAGGCGTGAGCTACTGCACCTGGCGCACACAAAAAATTTTTTTTAAGTTAGCCAGGTATGGTAGTGCACACCTGTGGTCCCAGCTACTCAGGAGGCTTAGGTTCTCGGGAGAATGGCTTAGGCCAGGGAGGTGGAGGCTGCAGTGAGCTGTGACTGTGCCACTGTACTCCAGCCTGGGTGACAGAGTGAGATGCTGTCTTAAAAAAAAAAAAAAAAAAAAAATCCAAAATTTTCCTGGCATTCCCTAGCAAGCAGACTCAGAATGAGGAGGGAAAAAAAAGAAGAAGAAAAAATGTACCTGGCTGAGAGAATGAAGGAACGTTCCACACTTTCAATCTTTAATTCATTCTGATAGGCTTCTTGGGTAGGTTTTCTGACCTAGAAGAAAGCACAACAATTTGAGCCAACTCATCCTACTGAAAAGCAGATCAATGAACTGCAGCTGAAGTTGTCCAATGCCCCTGGTTGCTGACATCCACAATCAACCTTCCTATCCAGCTTTATCTACTGCTATTCTCCTTCAACTACTCTGTGTTTCAGATGAACTGAAAAGCCCACACATGGGCCCACCTTTCCCATCTCCAGGACTTTGCTCACAATACGCCCTCCATCTGGAATGCCTTTCCCCAACATCTTAGCATGGCCAAATGTGATGTATACTTTAAGGTCCACTGGATCTTCTTTTTTTTTTTTTTTTTTGAGACAGAGTTTCGCTCTTGTTGCCCAGGATGGAGACCAGTGGTGCAATCTCAGCTCACTGCAACCTCTGACTCCCTGATTTAGGCGATTCTCCTGCCTCAGCCTCCCAAATAGCTGGGATTACAGGCATGCACCACCATGCCCAGCTAATTTTTGTACTTTTAGTAGAGACAGGGTTTCACCATATTGGCCAGGATGGTCTCGATCTCCTGACCTCATGATCCACCTGTCTCGGCTTCTCAAAGTGCTGGGATTACAGGTGTGAGCCACCATGCCTGGCCTGTTCTTCCTCTTCTTTCTTCTTCTTTCCTAGCTGCTACCAAAAGCTGCATGCCAGTCCCCACTATGACCATCAAACACTACAAGTTCTTTATTTTCTGAACTCCCAAAACTGTAATTGTGCCACTACAGTGATATTTATTACTGCCTACTTTATGGGTATTTATGAGTAGTGTGCTATCTTCCCAACTAGTTGCTAAGTCCTTGAGGGAGGAGAGACAATAAGAATCATGCTTCAACTCATCTTCGTGTTTTCCACCAAAGCAATTACTATGTTTTGTTTATAGTAGTTCTCAATAAATATCCTATGAATAAATTAATGCATGAGTGAACAAATGACTACATGAATGAATAATAAAATGCATAAACAGGCTGGGCTTGGTGACTTATACCTGTAACCCCAGCACTTTGGGAGACCAAGGTGGGTGGATCACTTGAGGTTAGGAGCTTGAGACCAGCCTGGCCAACATGGTGAAACCCCATCTCTACGAAAAATACAAAAATTTGCTGGGCCTGTGGTCCCAGCTACTCGGGAGGCTGAGTCAGGAGAATCTCTTGAACCCAGGAGACAGGGGTTGCAGCGAGCAAAGATCGTACTACTGCACTCTAGCCTGGGCAACAGAGTGAGACTCTGTCACAAACAAAACAAAGCAAAACAACCAAATGCATAAACAGTAACAGAAAAGTAAAGGATGTAAGAAAAATGTTTATCTTAGGGAATTTTCTCTAAATACATCATGTATTTGTTGATGTTGTTATTGTTGTTGTTTTTAATAGAGATGGGGGTTTCACTATGTTGCCCAGGCTGGTCTCTAACTCTGGGAGCTCAAGTTTTCATCTTGCCTTGGCCTCCTAAAGTGCTGGGACTACAAGTGTGAGCCACCGTGCCCAGCCTTTATTTGGGTTTTAAAAACAGATCATCTGGCTGGGTGTGGTGGCTCACACCTGTAATCCCAGCACTTTAGGAGGCCAAGGTGGGCTGATCACTTGAGGTCAGGAGATTGAGACTAGCCTGGCCAACATAGTGCAATCTGTCTCTACTGAAAATACAAAAATTAGCTGGATGTGGTGGCAGGCACCTATAATCCCAGCTACTCAGGAGGCTGAGGCAGGAGAATCACTTGAACCCAGGAGGCAGAGGTTGCAGTGAGCCGAGATCATACCACTGCACTCCACCCTGAGAGACATAATGAAACCTGGTCTCAAAAAACAAAACAAATCATCCAACAGATACACAGACCTTTAGTCCAGCCAGTGAGAGCATGTTGTTCAGTTTATACATCCCAGACTGCACTGGTGTTGTATACAGTAGGGCATCATTAAACTGAAAGTAGAAACATTTCACGGGTCAAAGTAAAGAAACACATTTCCACTACAAAGATTTTTGACAAGATACAAGATTAAAGGATAAATAATACCTCTTTGCTTATAGCTCTCTGGATAAAATACTTATATTCTGCTATATACACTAGAACTATGTAGAATGTTTTATTAGAATATTATTTAAATGGCAATTTCTGGAAAACATGCTTTATTTTCAAGTTCTGTAACAGATTTAATGTTTTTTGAATTCTAAATCCCACTAAGGTATTACAGTCTGCCTAAATAAATGATTAGAACAATTTTTCCAAGTTAGAAATGAAATAAATTCCCAAAGGAAATAATTTTCTGGTTATGCATTATAACAGCTTTTATTTTCCATACTTGAAATGCAATATGCAGTATGGCCAGTTAAGCCACCAAGGCTGATATTTGAATGTGCTAAGCTTACCTACAATGTATAAATGTCTCCTTTCCTTAAGCAACTATCCCTACCTCGGACACATCAGAACTACACAAGTCCTCTTACCAGGAAAAACATTCGGGGTTGCATCACTTTCCGAGACAGCTTCATCAGAATTCCTTCTTTGAGAAAAACCTGATTCATCCAAACAAACACCCATTTAGTCCTACCATCATACATAACACAACGACAATATAATTTCCTTTTCAACTTTCTTCCCCAAGAATTTTTTTCGTGACAGACTGGGAAAACATAGTTCCCTTGAGATTTTTTTACAATCATAGTTAATTGTAAACCCTTAAGTCATTTAGGAATTGGGCAAGCAAGCAGGGTTGCATAAATCCAGTATTGGCCCCAGGGATGCTGTGTGGAGGGACACGTAATTAACTGAATGTGTACTTGATCCTGAAGCATATCCAACATCTTGACAACTGTATTTTTGCAATTTTCCTGAATTCATTCCCTAGGCCACTTTTGTACTATATGAGGAGCATCAAAATACCAATTTCCTCCCTCTCTTCATAATCCTCTCTTACATTAAAGATTTTAAATGAAATTGTCTTCAAAACTGTGTAAGGTCAGCTGGCATAACACAATAAGATGATCCCATTAAATCAGATACTCTGTGGGGGTCCCTTGCCATTCTCCTAATTGAATTGGACTTACTTCATGAATGGGCTTATTCCTAATTGAATTGTCACAGTGACTTACATCATAAATGTTTTGGACAGATAAAGTGATCAAGCCTGAATCAATGAAGAGTAACGAAAACAACCTATTTTTATAACTGAAATGATAAACAGATACAGATGGTACCTAAATGCATCGTAATAAGTTTGCAAAAAGCAATCTAAAATGCTTACCCGACCAGGCTGCACAATTTCATGGTGTCCATTTAAGCTGTACTGAATTTGCATAAGTTTCTGAAAGTTGTCCTGTAGAAAGACAATGGAAAGCATATGAAGGCCTCGGCTTTCAAGCTCAAGACCACACCAGTCACTGATAACAAGATACTTACTCCTTGCTTCATGGTGTCATTGGCATGGTTGGCTACCTCTATAACAACAGCAAGGGCATCTGAAATAGGAACAGAGGGTGCATTTAGTAATTACAATTGAAACAAATAATTTGCAACATTATGGAATTCCAGGGGACAAGATAGCTAGTTTATAGCAACCAACCTCTGGAGGAGCTTAGTTGACTGTGAATAGGCAGAAATATAAGGTTCAACGAAGGCAAAACCAAACCAAACCAAACCAAAACAAAAACCCAAAAATCTGGCAAAAATTATAGGGAAAAAACGAGCCAAAAGAAGACTCTAAAGAAACACTGTAGATCACGTTTATCAACAGTATGAATGCCAGGGTGTTTTGTGCTGTGATTCGATTATCCTATTAAAGTTTACAAGGATAAGGATGGGATTTCACCTGGAAGCAAAGGACTATCCCAGTATAAACTGTCTTGGGAGAAAAGGATCCTGAGGGAGAAGGATCTTGATGGAACTAAGAACTGTGAGAAATGACTATTTAAGATCAGGGCTCAGTCTCCTTCTCTCAGTCTGATTCCAAGAGGCATGATTAGAAATGGGGGAAATGCCACATGAAAGGATCCTAGATCTCAGGAATTTACAAGTGTCATTTTGTGAGCTGGGTTATTAGCTTCACGGGCCTATCTGTGTCTTATTATTTTTATTAACCCTTTGCCTTTCCATACTCCAGCCTTGTCATCTTTGTAACTAGGTCTAAAGGAAAAAGTCTGCATTTTGTCAGCTTTGGGACTGCAATTATTCTCAACTCGAGACCATAGTGCTCCCTTAGGGACAGTGAACATGTGTAAAGACAATTTTTGGTTGTCACAATGGCTGGGAAGATCCACTGGCTTTTAGTGGGTAGGAGGCAGGGATGCCAAACTCCCTGCAATACTCATTAGAAACCCACACAAAGGTTATTCGGTACAATACGACAGTAGCATTCCCACCAAAAAAAAAAAACTGGTAGAGTGTTAGAGAGGGAAGCATGCCCTCCTGAGGATGTTGTGGCAGCGACAGTGGTCATCAACAAAAGGACTATTTTAAAAAGTATTGGCTGGCTGCTGTGGCTCACGCCTGTAATCTAGCACTTTGGAAGGCTGAGGCGGGCTGATCATTTGAGCTCAGGAGTACAAGACCAGCCTGAGCAATATGGCGAAACCCTGTTTGCACAAAAAATCCAAACATTAGCTGGGCATTGTGGTTCATGTCTGCAGTCCTAGCTACCCGGGGGGCTGAGGTGGGAGAATCACTTGAGCCTGGGAGGTCAAGGCTGCAGTTAGCCCAGATCACACCTCCGCTCCAGCTTGGGTGACAAAATGAGGCACTGTCTCAAAAGAAAAAAATAAAAGATCAATTTCCGAAAAGGGGTTGAGGTGTTTTGGTCCACTTACTATAACCTACAAAAGGACTGTCTTCCAACCCTGGAGGTTTCTGTATTCTTTCAACATGTATTATCATCACTATTATTAAAGGAAAGCAGGTTTTTCCTTATGTAGAGACTCCAACTATATATCACAATTTTTTTGTTTTGTTTTGCGACAAGAGTCTTGCTCTGTCTCCCAGGCTGGAGTGCAGTGGCAGGATCTCGGCGCATTGTAACCTCCATCTCCCAGATTCAAGCGATGTTCATGCCTCAGCCACTGAGTAGCTGGGATTACAGGCATGCACCACCACTCCCACCCCGTGAAGTTTTGTATTTTTAGTAGCAACAGTGCTTCGCCACATTGCCAGGCTGGTCTTGAGCACCTGACCTCAAGTGATCCACCTGCCTTGGCCTCCCAAAGTTCTGGGATTACAGGCATGAGCCACTGCACCCGGCCGCTGCTACCCATTTGATTACCGTGCTTCTGGCCATACAGTGGACCTCACTGTTCACTGCTTATCACATCTGTGTCTTTGCTGTAGTGTGTAATTTCCTTTAAATGAGCTCCTTAATCTCTGAAGCTGGGCACGGTGGCTCACGCCTGTAATCCTAGCACTTTGGGAGGCTGAGGTGGGTGGATCACCTGAGGTCAGGAATTCAAGACCAGCCTGGCCATCATGGTGAAACCCCATCTTTATATATATATATATATATATATATATATATATATATATATATATAAATGAATGAATGAATGAATGAATGAAATAAGCTCCTTAATCTCTGACCCTGAATTTGTTTTATGTGGAGCTAATAAGTGACTTTCATTGAAGGCAGAAGCCCAGGACCCAGGACAGATGTTTTCTTTCTATTCCATAAGTTCCATATTCTATTTGTATCCTCACGAGAGGGGCTGCTGTCTGGAACGCTTGCTCACTTTTCCTCCCACCCACTCTCCCACTCATCTCCAGTCCTACTTTTTCCTGCAAAGCTTCCCTGCCTCTTCAACCTCACACTTTTCTCTGTCATCCAAATAATTCTGTCCTGCTCGTTGCACTCTTACTTTGAAGCCATTTGCTCTGTTCTTTATTTGATGGGTATTATAAACTTTTTTTTATCAACCAGATATGTTCACTGGAGACAGGAAATTTGTCAGATCCCCAACCACAAACTTTTCCTTAAAAAAAAAAAAAAAAGCCTTTAAAAGCATAACGTATGCAAACAGAAGATGTTAGAGAAGTAAAATGATTAAGAGAATAAATAAGAATCTCTAAAAAATGGATTAAAAATGTTCACTTTTTACTCTGCAAATGTAAAGGATATACAAGAATGTGATTAGTCTGGGTGTGGTGGCTCATGCCTGTAATCCCAGCACTTTGGGAGGCCCAGGCAGGTGGATCGCTTGAGCTCAGGAATTCGAGACCAGCCTGGGCAAGATAGTAAATCCTGTCTCTATAAAAAATACAAAAATTAGCAGGGTGTGATGTTGTGCACCTGCAATCCAAACTTGGGCGGCTGAGGCAGGAGAATCATTTGAGCCTAGGAGGTTGAGGCTACAGTGAGCTGTGTTCAGGTCATTATACTCCAGCCTGGGTGACAAACTGAGACTCTGTCTCAAAAAATTTAAAAAAAAAAGTAATCAAAATTCATAAAATTAATAGACTTGTTTAATATGTTTCTGCAGTTAGCACCAGGATTTGCTGGGCACGGTGGCTCACGCCTGTAATCCCAGCACTTTGGGAGGCCGAGGTGGACAGATCATTTGAGGTCAGGAGTTTGAGACCAGCCGGGCCAACATGGTAAAACCCCATCTCTACTAAAAATATGAAAATTAGCCGGGCATGGTGGTCCAACCTGTAATCCCAGCTACTTGGGGGGCTGAGGCAGGAGTATCACTTGAACCCAGGAAACAGTGGTTGCAGTGAGCCAAGATCGCGCCATTGCACTCCAGCCTGGGTGTGGGTGACAGAGTGAGACTCTGTCTCAAAAAAAAAAAAAAAAAAAAAAAAGAAACAGGAGTATATACCTGTGATATTTGAAAGAGGTGTTGGGGATAAATAGAAATACTAAAACGAATTAATCTGTGTATATGCGTGTATATCTGTGTATCTGTAAGGGAGGGAGAGAGACACAGACAGACAGGAATTCCGGTTATTCTGCTAGCAATGAGTCCCTCATGATATAATGGATTGTTTCCCTTAAGTAGTATTACGGGTGAGGGAAGGCTAATATCCTATTGTTAAACAGTCCCAGAATAATATGCTTTTTTAGACTTCATCCCTGCTTTGTAGTTTGGTCATTTCATGGACTCATGATTTTGAAGCCTGAGGACCTTGCAGATCTTCTGGTTCAATCCCTGTTTTCGAAAGGCAAAGAAATGGACTTCTAGGGAAACTGGATATGGCACAGACAGAGTGACTCAGCACAGGAGGGCAAAGCTTCCTGACCTCAGCCATGCTGGGTCCACACCTGCAAGAGGCTGGTTTCCATGCAGGGCTGGCCTTGGGTCTCCCCTCTCTGTGTAATCTCACCTATCCCTAGCACTATTTTACTACTTATCTGGTTCTATGTTAATCTGCTCAAAACAGAGTTTTCAGAAAGTCCTCAAGTCTTTTGTTTTTGTTTTTTTTGAGAAGGAGTCTTGTTCTGTCGCCCAGGCTTGAGTGCAGTGGAGCAATCTTGGCTCAGTGCAACCTCCGCCTTCCGGGTTCAAGTGATTCTCCTGCCCCAGACTCCCAAGAAGGTGAGATTACAAACATGTACCATCATGCCTGGCTAAGTTTTGTATTTTTTTTTTTTTTTTTTGTAGAGAAGGGGTTTCACCACATTGGCCAGGCTTATCTCAAACTCCTGACCTCAGGTGACCCACCCACCTTGGCCTCCCAGAGTGCTGGGATTACAGGTGTGAGCCACTGTGCCTGGCCTTCAAGTCTTATGAATAGAGTCTGTAATGGATTTTGTTATCCATATATATTTACTTTCTAGCCCTACCTAAATAAACATAATATAAAACTTCTGCAACCACAAAAGTATTTACCTTGAGTATCTCTGTAATCTCCAGCATCTTCTATGAGATTCTTCAAATAATCTAGAACAGAAGAAAAAAAAGTATTGGAGTACAATAAACCAATGAGCCCCAAACACATATCTTTCTTTCTCAATACTCCGTTAGTCTTGCTGGTTAATATACATGCTAGTCCAACTTATGCTAACTTTCTAAAAATGTGAAAAAATAAAGTCCTAAGGTCAATTTGAAATCAAGACATAGAATCAGAGCTAGAAAGAGCCTTGGAGGAAACACTGGTTATTTCAGAGATGAGGAATCCGATTACTGAGCAAAGGATCTCACCCAAGTCACACAACCTCTTGGTGGCAGGGCCAGCATGAGAATTCAGGTCTCCTAATGCCCAGTTCAGCTTTTATCCCAGCACATAGGAAGTACCTTAATCTTGAGATCAGACATACGTCTAGTATAAAATTCTAAGGCATTAATTCAATCTCTAAAAGACTCCTGGATTTATTAACCTAAGAGTCTAACAATGCTCAGGACACCAAGGGAACTCAATACATGTGTTTAAACAGGTGGTTTTCAAATGAAGACAAATTTTCCTCCCAGGGTACACTTGGTAATATCTGGAGACAGTTGTAGTTACCACAACTGGGGAAAAGGGGGTGCTACTGGCGGCTAGTGGTTAGAAGTCAGAAGTGCAGACTGGACAAGGTGGCTCATGCCTGTAAACCTAGCGATGGAGGTAGATTACTTGAAGTCAGCAGTTCAAGACCAGCATGGCCAATATGGCAAAACCCTGTCTTTACTAAACACACACACACACACACACACACACACACACACACACACACACACGTCAGAGATGCTGCTAAATATCTTATAATTACATCCTGCAACAAAAAAATTATTTGACCCCAAATATCAATAGACCTGAAGTTGAGAAACCATGGTTTAGATGAAGATAGTCTGTAAATAAGTAATGTGGTATATAGTAGTTCTTATAATACAGGAAAAAATAAAAAAAACCTGAGGTACTAGAGGAACCTATATTTAACAAATCTTTAACACCAAGGAAAGTCATGGAAGTTCAAGGCAAAACTTCCATCTCTGCTGAGAAATGCTAGATGGCCTCCCATTACATGTCAAATCAATACAAATTCCTTCCTGTAATTTAACGCCCCCCACTATGTGGTCTGTATCAATTTTCTCTCTTGCCACTGCCTAAAATGAGCCCTTTGTTCTGACATTTGATTCTGTGCAACCCCTTAACACTCCCCATGTGTCCCCTGGCTTCACACCTTTTGTCTCTAATAGTCCCTTTTGCACAATCCCTTTCTCTGTCTCTGCATATGCAAATTCTCATTTTCTTCAAGGCTCTTCTTAAATCCCCCTTCTCCTACAAAATTTCTATTTGAAAGAAACATTTTCTCCCTTTGAATAACACATGACACAGCAGTTTCACTTTATGCTTTTATCATTTTCTTTTTCATTAGACTCAAAGCTCCTTGTGAGCAGGTCACCTGATACATCTTTCTCCCTCACACAGCACTTTGTGCACAAAGTGCACAATAAATGCTTACTGAATAAAAACAATTCACTTACTCATTCAAGACAGAGACTCGCCCCTGTCGCCCAGGCTGGGGCACAGTAGTGCAATCATCGCTCACTACAGCCTCAAATTCCTGGACTCAAGCAATCCTTCTGTCTCTGCCTCCCAAGTAGCTATGACTACTGGTGTGTGCCCCCATGTCTGTTTCTTTTTAAATTCTGGCCTCAAGCAATCCTCCTGCCTTAGCCTCCCAAAGTGCTGGGATTAGAGGCAGTGAGCCACTGCACCCAGCCAAGAATACACTATTTTTTAGACAGGATTGTATTTTAGTTGAGGTAAAAGGCAATAAGGGCTGAAACCAATTCTAATGCCAGTGGGAATTGAGAAAATGAAAGGAGGAAAGGTGGTATGTTCAGAGACTAAATACATCTTTATCGGGCCCGACTGCTAGTTAGTAATATTATGGAATACATATAACTTCATCTCATGGATTTATGAACTCATGCTCAAAGGAACAAAAGAAAACATGGATGTCAGTGCCAGATCTTCAAATGTAACAGATGACACAAAGACACGCCCGACTGCTGAAACTGTAAGTCTTTGAGACAGTGATCTAAGAGCCTGTGTGAGTCTAGACATGGACATTATAAATATCCAGCACTGGCAATAAGCCATGATGAGATGTTATGTATAACCGCATTAAGCTTCCCTGCACCACGGCATAGGTTCTATCTTGCCAGAGACCATCGCTAGCAATTTAGATCTTAATCTGAATGTAGAGAGCATCCCCCTCAAAATATAAAGGAAAAATGAAGCAGGCACACACACACAAAAATTAAAAAAAAAAAAAAAACCCAAATTGACAAAATACATAAATTATACATTACACTTAGCCTCATCCGGAGATGAAAATAAACTTATTCTCACTCTGACACCACTCAGAATGCATTTAATATATTACATAAGCTGTGTTTGGTGAGTACAAACATTTAACATTTCTATGGCTGACAGGGTTAGGGAGACAAACTTGCCCTCCCTATTAGATGTTCTCAAATCCTAAGCTACCTCATTAATCAAGTGATTTTCCTTAAGCTGTTAGCTGAAGAGAAAGGAATGCAGATTTACCTAAATATCAGACTCACGGCGAGTTTCTATTTTGTCCTAAATTTCTGTTCTTTAATACAGAAGTATATACTTGAAAACTGAGACATTTCACTAAACCAAAATGGCTCCCCAGAAGATGTCCATATTAGGAAATCCTGACCTCAGATTCACTGTGCTGAGCTTGATAAGCTTCTAAGTTGCATTTTCTTTGCTTGTACTCAACATGAACTTTTATGAACACAATTTAAGTATACTGAGCAGAAAACCCACCACTAACACGTTGCAACATCATGCTATGAATCAAGGAAGTAATGGAGTTATGTTTACCCTCCTTGCCAATTTTTAAAAACATCTTAATGGTCTCCAAAATTCAACTCTCCAACTTCCAAACTGCCTTCCATCCATCCATCCATCCATCCATCCATCCATCCATCCATCCATCCATCCATGTTTTTAGGGCATCTTCTTGCAGTATATCTTTTTGAGTACTTTTACCTTGGTAAATAGAGTAGGACCAGGATTTCCTCAAACAGTTAAGAATCACCTGAGGCCTAAACTGCAGCATGAGAATGTGACTGATCACCCTCTGAGTCAGATGGAGGAACAGTGAAACCACTAGCTGCCCCAGTGACTGTTATAACCCAGGTGAAACCCGAAGGAAACCAGACAGACACACCTATATTGGTCATAGGGAATCATCTATTACCTGTCACATAGGACCTGGTATTGAGCAGAAACTTTCCTAAGAACAATGAGGGGAACAGTCATTTCAGTTTGCCTGTGTTAAACTGGTAGTATTCTATGATCTTTCTGTTTCTGCCAAAACAAACTGATCATTATTCAACACTTCATGCCAGTCTTAGTGGCTCACACCTGTAATCCCAGCACTTTGGGATGCCAAGGCAGGTGGGTCACATGAGGTCAGGAGTTCAAGACCAGCCTGACCAACATGGAGAAATCCCTTCTCTACTAAAAATACAAAATTAGCTGGGCATGGTGTCACATGCCTGTAATCCTAGCTACTCAGGAGGCTGAGGCAGGAGAGTCGCTTGAACCCAGGAGGCGGAGGTTGCAGTGAGCCAAGATTGTCCCGTTGCACTCCAGCCTGGGCAACAAGAGCAAAACTCCGTCTCAAAAAACAAATAAACAAACAAACAACAACAACAACAAAAAAAAACCACTTCACTAATAAAACTGCCTCAGGCCGGGCGCGGTGGCTCACGCCTGTAATCCTAGCATTTTGGGAGGCCGAGGTGGGTGGATCACCTGAGGTCAGGAGTTCAAGACCAGCCTGGCCATCATGGTGAAACCCTATCTTAAAAAAAAAATAGAACAGAAAAAAGAAAAAAAAAAAAAAAAAAACTGCCTCAAATGCCACTGAGGTTATTTTTATCCAAGGGAAAAAAACCCACAAAGCTTGGTTCAGTGTGTAGGTACACTACAAAATATACTCTTGGGCCGGGCGTGGTGGTTCACGCCTGTAATCCAAGCACTTTGGAGGCCAAGGCTGGCGGATCACCTGAGGTCGGGAGTTCAAGACCAGCCTGACCAACATGGTGAAACCCTCGTCTCTAAAAAAAATAAAAAATAAAAAATATATATATACTCTTTGGCCACCAGGTGGCATCACTGATTAATAAAAGTTAATTAACTGCATCACCATCACCCAACCTGAGTAATACAAAATTAAGCAGAACACAAGAACACACTATGTGCAACTTCTAGGGATATGCAAGTTACCTTTTTCTTTTTTGAAGGAGGGTCTCTTTCTGTTGCCTAGGCTGGAGTGTGCAGTGGTGTGATCAATGCTCATTATACCTTCAATCTCCCAGGCTCAAGGGGTTGTCCCACACCTCAGCTGCCCAGGTAGCTAGGACTACAGGCCTATACTACCACGTTGGGCTAAGTTTTTAATTTTTTGTATATAAGAGGTCTCACTTTGTTGCCCAGGCTGGTCTTGAACTCCTGAACTCAAGTGATCCTCTTACCTTGGGCTCCCAAAGTACTGAGATTATAGGTGTGAACCATGGTGCCAGTACAAGTTAATTTTGTTCTCACATAGAATGCTCAAGGCCGGGCACAGTGGCTCATGCCTATAATCTCACTACTTTGGGAGGCTGAGGTGTGCAGATCACTGGAGGTCAGGAATTCGAGACTAGCCTGGCCAACATGGTGGAACCCCGTCTTTACTAAAAGCATAAAAATTAGCCAGGTGTAGTGGCAGGCGCCTGTAATCCCAGCTACTCAGAATAGTGAGGCAGGAAAATTGCTTGAACCCAGGAGGCGGAGGTTGCAGTGAGCCAAGATCATGCCACTATAACTCTAGTCTGAGTGACAGAGCAAGACTCTGTCTCAAAAAAAAAAAAAAAGAGGCCGGGCGCGGTGGCTCATGCCTGTAATCCTAGCACTTTGGGAGGCCGAGGTGGGTGGATCACCTGAGGTCAGGAGTTCAAGACCAGCCTGGCCATCATGGTGAAACCCCATCTTCATAAAAAAAAAAAAAAAAAAAAAAAAAAGAGAGATTGAGAAGGGATGAGGACCCAATATGTATTACATCTTGTTGAAGATGTAAGATTTCTGTATAAGGGTTCTCAGGGAGGCTTAACCACCACTCATTGACTACCTAAACAATAAATAACCAACTTAGAGCAGAAACTAGTTGGAAGTACTGTTAAACATTACTAAAAATTAGTCATCTGTGGGAATCTGGGACTTTTTGCATTCAACACCCAGTCAGATTCCTGGAGTGTGCACTGAGAAATGTTTGGCAGCAAAGCACAGAGGAAATGAGTGTATAGGAGGGATAACATTCCAAAGTCAAGTGTTTTGAATTTGAGGACATGTCTTGCTTTGTATTCTTCAGATTTCTTCTTTCCTCCATAAATATGTAGTTAGATCAGCAACACATACAGAATTATGGGATCCAGAGAAAACTAGGTCTAGTCAATACGACTTCAAAGTTTCGGATTTTGTAAGAAGCAACCTAAAATTACCCTGACTTGTGAAACAAAGTACTGAGCATTTTAAATACCAACAAGGATCAAGTGTCAAGTTACAAAACATACTGACACTTCAAGGCAGCTTGGTGAAGTGGTCAAGAGCCCTAGCTCTGGAATCAGAAGACAGAAATTCTTGGACCAGGTGTGATGGCTCATGCCTGTAATCCCAGCACTATGGGAGGCCGAGGTGGGAGGATACAGCCTGGGCAGGTAGTGAGATCCCATCTCTGTGTCTTTAGATGATGATGATGATGACGATGATAATAATAAAAGACAGAAATGCTTACTCTGCCTGGTCCAGACACGTCTAGCCAAGGCATGGGACTTTGGCCATGCCCTGTAGCATTTTTTTGTGTTAATATCCTCATACATAAAATAACTAGGCTAAACCAGATTGAAAAACCATAATGATTCTCATTCTAAAACATCATAAAACATATTTTGTGAGAAAATAAAATGAAAATTTTGAAAAATTAAATAATGAGGAAAACTAAAATCATGAACACCTCTTTGAGAAAAATGATTACTAAACTATTTCCTTGTTTTTATAAATGCTTGATTTGATTTAATAACCGTCCTAGGGTATATCATACAGTGCTTAGGTATTCTATTAGCCTTTAGTGCATTTAATTTGTTTTGGCTATTATAAGTACGATGGCAATATATCCTCATTTACCCATAATGATCTTGCCTTATACCTGCTGTCCAGGCATAATTATAAATACTGTCTTATTTTACTTTTGTAAGCTAATGGGTTTGGATTTATAAGTAACACTGATGACCACTGTCGGCTGGCGTGGTGGCTCACCCCTGTAATCTCAGCACTTTGGGAGGCCAAGGTGGGCAGATCGCCTGACGTCAGGAGTTTGAGACTAGCCTGGCCAACGTGGCAAAACCCTATCCCTACTAAAAATACAAAAATTAGCTGGGGTTGGTGGCACATGCCTGTAATCCCAGCTACTAGGGAGATGGAGGCAGGAGAATCACTTGAACCCGGGAGCCGGAGGTTGCAGTGCGCCAAGATTATGCCACTGCACTTCAGCCTGGGTGACAGAGCAAGACTCCATCTCAAAAAATCAAAAATAAAAACAAAAAATAAAGCATTACCTTCTTCCATATTTCAGATTATGTCCTTGGGATGAGGAATAATTTTTTTTTTTCACTTCATGATTTGTGCTACAGAAACAAATTTTTGGCTGGGCGAGGTGGCTCATGTCTGTAATCCCAGCACTTTAGGAGGCTAAGGCAGGTGAATCACCTGAAGTCAGAAGTTCAAGACCAGCCTGGCCAATGTGGCAAAATGCCATCTCTACTAAAAATACAAAATTAGCCTGGCATGGTGGCATGCGCCTGTAGTCCCAGCTACTTGGGAGGCTGAGGCAGGAGAATTGCTAGAACCCAGGAGGCGGATGCTACAGTGAGCCAAGATTGTACCACTGCACTCCAACCTGGGTGACAGAGTGAGACTCCATCTCAAAAAAAAAAATTTTTTTTAATTATTTTTGAGTGCCTGATATGTATCATAAAAAATATTTCCTAAAGGGATATACATAAATATATGAAAATACCAGTTTTAGTAAATGCCAGTTTTGTGTGCTGCAGTTTTTTATTGCTGGTAGAGAGAATTGATAGCCTGTTTTATTTGATATTTGTCATTTGAAGGACATGATACACCACTATTATTTATTATGTGCTCTTTTTTTCTAAGTTATTATATTTGCTTATATTTTTAGTCTAGATGTATATTTTTACTGAAATAAAAATTCCCAAAAAAATTCTCACAGGTATATTTTCTGATGTGCTGCTTGCCTTTTTACTTTGACTATACTTTAAACTTTTATAATATCTTAATTTTATTATAAGTGTGTAAAGATGCTCAAAAAAATAAAAAGTGTCAATATTTTCCTTCATAGGCCGGTGTGGTGGCTTACCCCTGTCCAGCACTTTGGGAGGCCGAGGTGGGCAGATCACTTGAGGTCAGGAGCTTGAGACCAGCCTGGCCAACATGGTGAAACCCTGTCTCTACTAAAAATACAAAACTTAGCTGGGTGTGATGGCACATGCCTGTAATTGCAACTATGAGGCAGGAGAATCATTTGAACCCAAGAGGCGGAGGTTGGAGTGAGCTGAGATGGTGCCACTGCATTTCAGCCTGGGCAACAGAGGGAGGCTCTGTCTGAAAAAAAAAATACATATATATATATATATAAATACACACACACACACACACACACATTCCTTTTTAATTGCTTTATTTTTCTGGGCCTACAAAACTATCTTTCCTCCTATCCTCATTTTAGAGTTTTAATAAATAGCCATTTTTAGAAGTCTTCATATTTAGTTCTGATTTTATTTGTATTACATGTATTAATGTAGAAATCTTGATTTGTTTTTGAAATTATTATTTTTGAGATGGAGTCTCTCCTGTCATCCAGGTTGGAATGCAGTGGCATGATCTTGGCTCACTGCAACCTCTGCCTCCTGTGTTCAAGGGATTCTCCTGCCTCAGTCTCTCGAGTAGCTGGGACAACATACGTGTGTTACCACACCCAGCAAATTTTTGTACTTTTAGTAGAAACAAGGTTACACCGTGTTGGCCAGGCTGGTTACTTTTCAATTATTAATAGCTTATTTAATAAACAATCTTGAGACCAGCCTGACCAACATGGAGAAACCCTGTCTCTATTAAAAATACAAAATTAGCCGGGCGTGGTGGCGCATGCCTGTAATCCCAGCTACTCAAGAGGCTGAGGCAAGAGAATCGCTTGAACCTGGGAGGCAGAGGTTGCGGTGAGCCAAGATTGCGCCACTGCACCCCAGACTGGGCAACAAGAGCAAAACTCTGTCACAAAAGAAAACAAAAAAACCCAAACTTTTATTTTTCTATTGTCTTGGGTTTCCTACTTTGTCATACATAAGATTCTTATAAACACTGTGTATTTCAAGTTACTTCCTCAGTCCATGAAGCATAATTCCTTTTATAATAAATCAATAGCTCTATTACTGCCATGGTATTATGGATCTTTAATTGTTGATACCTTAGATATAGACTGGCATTTGTCTCCCAGAATATTATTTAACATTGAATATATTAGAAGCTAAGTAAATGTTACTATAGTACAAGGTATCATTTTATGCACAAATGCTAAAACTGTGGCCTTCCTGAGGACAGAAAGCGTGATTTAATTAGTTGTAGACCCAGCACCTAGAACAAGATCTGATATGCCAGGCGTGCTGGCTCACACCTGAAATCCCAGCACTTTGGAAGGCTGAGGCAGGCGATCACCTGAGGTCAGGAGTTTGAGACCAGCCTGGCCAACATGGTGAAACCCTGTCTTTACCAAATACAAAAATTAGTTGGCTGTGGTGGTGTGTACCTGTAATTCCAGCTACTCCGGAGGCTGAGGTGTAAGAATTACTGAACCTGGGAGGCAGAGGGTGCAGTAAACCAAGATTGTGCCATTGCACTCCAGCCTGGGCAACAGAATGAGACTCTGCCTCAAAAAAAAAGAAAGTGCTCTGCCTTTGGCTCCAATTCTTCTGCTTTTCAAACACTCATTAAATTCTAGTCTTTGAATATGTACATGGTCTAGGGTGGACTCTTACAGATGTAGTGCTTGCCTAAGTTAGAAAATGTGATGTCTGGCGGGGTACACTGGCTCATGCCTGTAATCCCAGCACTTTGGGAGGCCAAGGTGGGGAGATCACATGAGGTTAGGAATTCGAGACAAGCCTGGCCCACATGGTGAAACCTCGTCTCTAATAAAAATACAAAAATTAGCTGGGTGTGGTGGTGCATGCCTGCAGTCCTAGCTACTTGGGAGCTTCTAAGGTAGGAGAATCGCTTGAACCTGGGAAGTAGAGGTTCCAGTGAGGCAAGATCGAACCACTTCACTCCAGCCTGTGTGACACAGCGAGACTCTGTGTCAAAAAGAAAAAAAAAAAGAAACAACATGTGATCTTTCTGGGCTCTCAAGTTGCCTTTCTGTGCATCAGAAAAGGTCCTTTCCCTGGGCCAATGCATGCTCTCACCAGGACACAAAACATGGAAAGCCAAGTGCAGGCTGGATTTGAACCACAGGCAGACATCCTTGTGCAAGAATTTTGTAAATAAGCCCTGGTCTATCCTAGCCTTTGACACAACCCTGGTGACGAGGTGGCATCCCCACAAAACTCATAAACCACCAAACCCAACTCCAGGGTCATCCTATGGTAAAATTTCGACACAGATCCCATGACAGACGGTATCTCCCCAGGCTCCTTTTTAGTGTGCCAGTCCAGGCAGGCACATCCAGAATGTCCTAAGGAGAGGCAAACTGCAAAAGTCAATATACATTATTTTGCCTTGACTTGTCTGAGGCTGCTTTTCTTTCTTTCTTTCTCTTTTCTTTCTTTCTTTCTTTTTTTTTTTTTTGAGACAGGGTCTCCCTCTGTTGCCCAGGCTGGTCTCAAACTCGACCAACCTCAACCTCCCGGGCTCAAGCGATCCTCCTGCCTCAGCCTCCTGAGTACCTGAGATGACAGGTGTATGCCACCATGCACAGCTATTTTTTTTTTTTTTAGTTGCCCAGGCTGGTCTCAAACTCCTGAGCTCATATGATCCTTCCGCCTTGGCCTCCCAAAGAGCTGGGATTACAGGTGTGAGCCACCACACCTGGCCTGACGCTGCTCTTCTTAGTGGATATATTTTCTAGTTGTTAAGGCTGCCACTTTATCAAGCAGGAATCTTAAGTGTATGGAAATGACTTGGCACAGCCAAACCACATTTAAAAGAAGCTCTTACCCATATTTGGTCTGTATCACCCTATCAACAAAGCAAAATTAGGTTTAGGGAAATAAGCACAGTTTATAATCCAACAGCCAAGTGAAGAATAAAGCAAATATCAGCACCACAGTTCAAATTTGACTAAAGTTCAGTGTTTTATCCAACTGAAAGAGGTCCTGATGAGAGCCCATGATTCTGACAAAAATTGTGAGAGGAACTTTAGCAACAGATTCTGCTTGCTAGACCTCTGCCAAGACAAGTCCCAGCAACAGAGGCATCTGGCTACTTGCAGGAAATCTGGGTCAAATCTGCACTTAGAATTGGAAAAAGAATGGCTTTGTAGCAATGTCTATGGGTAGAATTCGGCGTATCTGCAAACTTGGATGGCAAAAAGACACGCAACCAAACCAACCCTATTTTCACTAACCTCTAGTTGAAATACAGTTTTTCCTTTCATCATAAATGTAGGTGCAAACCACAACAGTATTAGTGATATTTGTGACTTTATCATCACAGATATTTTTATAGCATATTGCAGTTGTGGCAGACATCTTACCACTCTCAGCATTCCTCTCACTCCTACTTCAAAATCATGGTAGTTATTATATCTGCCACCAGATCTGATTTAATGTAATACTAAAGAAATATATTCATTAATTACTATGTTATGATTTAAAAATATTTTATTACTGTGATTGTGGTATAGCAAAACAAAATTTTTTAAAAAATAATTGTACTTCAGCCCAATTGATTTTCCCTTCAATCTTACGAAGTTTTTTCAGCACTTAAAAAAAAAATAATTTTGAGAAGGACTTATAGGCCATATCAGATTGCCAGAGGAATCTAGGCACTAAAAAAATTAAGAACCCCTGTTCTACAGAGAAACTAAGATTACATTTAAAAGGTCTAATCTAATAGAACAGGCAGATGAAATATGCCACACTTGATCTTAACCAAAAAACCAAGAAGCAATGATGAAATGTTCTTACGTTATATACCCTAAACACTTTCCACAGCATTAAAACATTTCATGGACAGCTGGGTGCAATGGCTCATGTCTATAATTCCAGCATTTCAGAAGGCTGAGGTGGAAGGATCCCCTAAACCAAGGAATTTAAGACCAGCCTAGGCAACACAGTGAGATCCCATCTCTACAAAAAATAGAAAAAATCAGCCAGGTGTCCTGGTGCATGCTTGTAGCCACAGCTACTTGGGAGGCTGAAGTGGGAGGATCTCTTGAGTCTAGAAGGTTGAAGTTGCAGTAAGCCATGATCCTGCCACCACACTCCAACCTGGGAAATAGAGCAAGACCATGTCTCAATAAATAAATAAATAAATAAATAAATAAATAAATAAATATTTGTATTTTGTGGATACCTGGATACAATTTATTCAATACCATCTCTCAAAATACCTTGTTCAAAACTACGATTAAAAATAAATTCCTTCTCACCAAACACCGCCAACATGGTATTCAGGCGCTTTGTGGAGGTTGGCCGGGTAGCCTACGTCTCCTTTGAACCTCATGCTAGAAAATTCATCGTGGCTGGGCGCAGTGGCTCATGCCTGTAATCCCAGCACTTTGGGAGGCCGAGGCGGGTGGATCACGAGGTCAGGAGATCAAGACCATCCTGGCCAACATGGTGAAACCCCGTCTCTACTAAAAATACAAAAATTAGTTGGGTGTGGTGGTGTGTGCCTGTAATCTCAGCTACTCGGGAGGCTGAGCCAGGAGAATTGCTTGAATCAGGGAGTCAGAGGTTGCAGTGAGCAGAGACTGCGCCACTGCACTCCAGCCTGGTGACAGAGCGAGACTCAGTCTCAAACAAAAAAAAAAAAAGAAAATTCATTGTGGTGATCATAGATGTTATTGATCAGAACAGGGCTTTGTTTGGTGGACCTTGCAGTCAAGTGAGGAGACAGGCATGCCTTTCAAGTGCATGAAGCTCACTGATTTCATCCTCAAGTTTCCACAAGGTGCCTGCCAGAAGTATGTCCAACAAGCCTGGCAGAAGGCAGACATCAATACAAAATGGGCAGCCACATAATGAGCCAAGAAGATCGAAGCCAGAGAAAGGAAAACCAAGATGACAGATTTTGATCATTTTCAAGTTGTGAAGGCAAAGAAAATGAGGAACAAAATAATCAAGAATGAAGTTAAGAAGCTTCGAAAGGCAGCTCTCCTGAAAGCTTCTCCCCAAAAAGCACCTGCCGCTAAGAGTGCTGCTGCTTCTACAGCTCCTGCTAAAGTTCCAGTAAAAAAGATGACCACTGTGGGCAAGAAGGCTCCAGCCCAGAAAGCCACAAGTCAGAAGGCAGTACCCTAAAAGCTCTGAAGGGTCAAAAAGCTACAGCCCAGAAAACACCTGCTTCAAAGGCATCTGGCAAGAAAGCATAAGAGGCAATTATAAAAGGTAACAATGGTTCTTTCTGGGGGGGGAAAAAAAAAGAGGCCAGGCACAGTGGCTCAGGCCTGTAATCCCAGTACTTTGGGAGGCTGAGGCAGGTGGGTCATGTGAGGTCAGGAGTTTGAGACCAGCCTGGCCAACATAGCGAAACCCTGTCTCTGCTAAAAATACAAAAATCAGGCCAGGCATGGTGGCTCAGGCCTGTAATCCCAGCACTTTGGTTGGCCAAGGAAGCGGGGGGGTGGATCACAAGGTCAGGAGTTCGAGACCACCCTGGACAATACGATGAAACTGTCTCCACTAAATATACAGGGTGTGGTGGTGCATGCCTGTGATCCCAGCTACTCGGAAGGCTGAGGCAGGAGAATTGCTTGAACCCAGGAGGTGGAGGCTGCAGTGAGCCGAGATCGAGCCACTACACTGTAGCGTGGGCGACAAAAAAAAAAAAAAAGCGCGCATGTACGCGTACGCGCACATGCACACACACACGCACACTCACTAGCCAGCCAGGGGTGTGGGGAGTGGTGGGGAATAGAGGGGGTGCCTGTAATCCCAGCTACTTGGAAGGCAGAGGCGGGAGAATTGCTTGAACCCAGAAGGTCGAGGTTATAGTGAGCTGAGATCACACCACTATGCTCCAGCCAGGGTGACAGAGTGAGACTCGGTCTCAAATATAAATAAATAAACAAATTTCAACAGAACAAGAGCTGAGCAAATTATATAACATGAATTCAGAATTCTGAATAGTATTATCTTCCTAATTTACATGGATGGAACTGCCTTGTATCAGAGGCCTTTGGATTCATCAGAAACTAGATAACTATATTCCTTGCCTGGAGTCAAGGACAGCCCTACCTTTTTTTTTTTTTTTAAATCAAGTTCTGCCTTAGAGAAAGTGTTAAAATAACTTTGATATGTACAATTAACCCTAGGTTTTAAAATAAATATTTACTAAACAGAAGTTTTCCATAAGGGTTTTTAAAAAGAGTCATCTGTTAATTTAATTCTGATCTTTTTTACATGTGCTTGTTAGCCTGTACGTAGCTCAAATTTATAGCTTCAGAACACTCTAACAGACGTTTAAAATATCTCATTTTCTACTAACATGAGAAGTCCTGGATTTCTAAAACCTAGAGGGAGTTAATATCATCCTAGACTAAAGGCAAAGACTACAAGAAAAAGTAATATATGTTGCTAAAGTAGCCTTTCATATAACATAAATATTTTGAACAAGATCAAAGAAACCAGCTGATCCACATTTAATCAAAGTTCAAAGAATTGTTTTTTTTTTGTAAACGTAGACGTGAAAAAGACTTTTCAGAGGAATTTTTAAATTATATTTTTCATTATATTTTCTCTACCAGGATCCTTACTGATTCAACTTGTTTCAACACCAATGTAATAACCTTCCACAAATGAAAGGCTTTTTACTGAAAAAAAAGTTACACAACATATAGCACCAGTAGAGGGGAAAAAAAAAAATGAAAGGATCTGTGATAGCCATCTCTGGATGGGAGAAGATAAAAGAGACTTTATTGTTTCATAATCCTTAAATTTTTATATGCACAAAAGATCCCTTCAAAGATAAAAAGTGGCCCTTATAAAAATAACACATCACTAGAATGTACTTTCTCAAACTGAATGAATATCTTTTGTGACTGCTACTTGTACTAAAGTCTGCCTCGACTTTCTTTATTTTTTTAAGATAGAGTCTTGCTCTGTTGCCCAGGCTAAAGTACAGCAGGCACAATCATGGCTCACTGCAGCCTTTAACTCCTGGGCTCATGTGATCATCCTGCCTCAGCTTCCCCAGTAGCGGGGATGACCTTCCTATATCACCACACCCAGCTAATTTTTAAATTTTTCTTTTGCAGAGACACGGTCTCATTATGTTGACTAAGGTGGTTTCAAACTCCTGGGCTCAAGCGATCCTCCCAACTTGGTGCTGGGATTATAGGCATGAGCCACCATGTCCAGCCCTGCTTCTGACTTTAAGGGGTTTACAACCTAGTTGAGAAGATAAAGCACAGACCCATGGAATAATTAAACAACTAAAAGATTCAGTCACAAAACAAAGGGCAAGATCAACACAATTTTTAGGAATTGAGAAGGAGAAGGCTCAGTGGGGGCCTGAGTGGTTGGGCACAACCTTAAAGAGGAAGACTGTAGGTCCCATCAGGGCAGGGGCCACCACTGTGTTGCCTGCCAGTGAGTGTTCAGCTCAGGGCTAACTTCTATAAATATTTGTTGGTGGAGGGATTAATAGAGGAGAGAATCTGACTTTGAAAGACAGCTTTCAAAAGATAGAGAGAAACCTACTATACCTACTAGACCAAAGGAAAAAAGGTTCAGGTAATTCTGGGTTATATAAACTGTCGTCTTTATACTATGAATAAGGGGGTTTTCAACTTTTCTAATAAACAGAATGAAAGTGTGTCCTTAGAAGAGAAATTAGGCAATAACTGTGCTAGACTACATGGAGGGATGATAAGAGGTAGCATGA
The DNA here is from genome assembly GCA_963573385.1 of Cacajao melanocephalus. Taxonomy (NCBI): domain Eukaryota; kingdom Metazoa; phylum Chordata; class Mammalia; order Primates; family Pitheciidae; genus Cacajao; species Cacajao melanocephalus. The sequence goes on along the minus strand of CAUYLG010031090.1, from coordinate 3,380 downwards.
CCAGTAGCAATATATTGCTATAAAATGGCGTGACTTTAGTAATGACTGGCATGGAACATAACAAATAAATAAAAGGAGCAGGAACTAGAGGTAGAGGAAAATTTATTGGCACAGCCTACAGAGAGGAAAGAGAAAAGGGAAGGATTTCAGTCCTTTCCACAGTTTTATGACTGGATAATTGAAAGAATGCTTTTACTCTTAAACATCCGTCCGTCCGTCCGTCCATCCATCCATCCATCCAACACTCATTGATGCTACTGCATGGGGATTCTCAACCTTATAAAAAAGAGCAACTTTCCCTTTCCCTAACTATACCTTTCAGTTGACTGACTCCCTGATGTGTTCCAGGATCTATGCCTGACACTGGGATAGGATAATAAAGACAGTCTCTACCCTGAAGAGATGAGAAGGAGATAAGCAATAATGTAAGTTGAGGCTGCTCTGATAGCAGTGTGTTTTCTTCCCATTCTTTCCAACTTCAAATAGAATCTGGCCTGATAAACTGGCCTTGCGTAGCCAATACAAAAGTAAAATTTACAAGTTTTTTTTTTTTTTTTTTTTTCCCCACTGCCCTTTGCTGACACCCTTTTGGGCCTCAGCCCACCTGCAACCAGATGAATAAACAGCTATGTTGCTCAAACAAAGCCTGTTTGGGGAGGTCTCTTCATTCAGTGCACACATTTTAACAAGTGCAGTGGTGCAAACTCGGCTCACTGCAACTTTCACCACCCGGGTTCAAGTGATTCTCCTGCCTCAGTCTCCTGAGTAGCTGGGATTACAGGTGAATGCCACCATGCTCAGCTAATTTTTATATATTTTGTAGAGATGGGTTTTTGCCATGTTGGCCAGGCTGGTCTTGGACCCCTAGGCTCAAGCGATCTGCCCACCTCAGCTTCCCAAAGTACTGGGATTACAGGTGTGAGCCACCGTGCCCAGCCAAAATTTACAAATATTAAGTCTTATATAAATCACTGATTTGGTTATATAACTATATGTATTCTTTTATATCTGGTTTTGAATTGATCTTAAAAAAAATACTAACAAGAATAAAGGTGTAAGTTTTTTACTGCAATGAAGGAAGAGATTACCTAAATAGAATACCCTGTAGAAACCCAAAGTCAGTCCAGAAAAGAAAACACTTTCTTTGAAACACTTGAAAAACAAGACAATAGGCTGGTTATTTGAATAGCAGTGATAGACTGCTCTATCTGGGGATTTCCACTGATCTTTTCTAAAAGAATTCCAAAAGAAACCATCTTATCATCTACAAATATCTTGGTGGGAGGCACAAACCTACTTACATTGAGTCAGGCAGGAATGCTTCCCCTTCTCAACCTGAAACTTAATAGAGCAAAGTTGCCAGGAGTTGCCTCAAATGCATGAAGTACCACTCCTGTCTGCTCTTGCATATTCTGTGCATTTGGAATCAATCCAAACTCTAAAATAGAAATAAAAGTACTTACCTAACAAGGTTGTTGGAGGATTAAATCATTTGAGTTTTATTATCCAAAGTAATTAACATGTTTGAAAGATGCAAATTTAAGACTTAAAATCCAACTTTAAAAAATCTTAGGCTGGACACATCGGGCCTGTGATGTTAGCACTTTGGGAGGCCAAGGCAGGAGAATCACTTGATCCCAGGAGTTCGAGCCCAGTCTGGGCAACATGGGGAAACCCTGTCTCTACATAAATTTAAAAAAGAATAAAAAAATCTCAGTGCCCAGACTCTTGCCTTGGGAGGACATTTCACCTTTCTGCTTTTGCCTTTCTTTTTAGGAGAAGACACCATCTCTAATATATGTAAAATGTCTCAATGTCATTCTTTGGACTAAAAACATTTTGGCTAATGAGATGTCTTAAACCTAGCTTAAAACCAATTGAGATGGATTTTCACTCTTATTGCCCAGGCTCGGATGCAGTGGTGTGCTCTTGGCTCACTGCAACCTCCGCCTCCTGAGTTCAAGTGATTCTCCTGCCTCAGCCTCCTGAGTAGCTAGGATTACAGACATGTGCCACCACGCCTGGCTAATTTTGTATTTTTAGCAGAGATGGGGTTTCTCCATGTTGGTCAGGTTGGTCTTGGACTCCCAACCTCAGGTGATCTGCCAGCCTTGGCCTCTCAAAGTACTGGGATTACAGGTGTGAGCCACCGTGCCCAGCCCCAAAATTATTTCCTAAACAGCTTCAATATGTCTAAAACTGACCAAAATATTTTGGAGGGCACTAAATTATAGATGTAAGACACACTTCCTGACCTCAAGGAGTTGAAGAACTGAAGGAATCAGAGATGGCGACAAAAAGAATGGACTTCTGACTGACTTCAGGTCACGCTGGGAGGAAGGAAAGAATTTTAATCAACGGAAGAAAGGGCATAGGATGAAAAATACAAAGTCTATGTTCTTTCTTTAATTTTAGTCTTGATTGGTTTGTGGCCTTGAACAAGCCATTCATCACTTTTTCCCCTTCACAAATCCACCAGTATTGAGGGCTTACTATATATAAAGTATTGTGCATCAATTAACTAATGGAAAAGCTGAGGTGGGCAGATCATCTGAGGTCAGCAGTTTGAGACCAAGCTGGCCAACATAACAAAATCCTATCTCTACTAAAAATACAAAACTTGGCCAGGTATGGTGGCTCACGCCTGTAATCCCAGCACTTTGGGAGGTTGAGGCAGGCGGATCACGTGGTCAGGAGTTTGAGAACAGCCTGACCAACATGGTGAAACCTGGTCTCTACTTAAAATATAAAAATTAGCTGGGCATGGTGGCTTGTGCCTATAATCCCAGCTACTCAGGAGGCTGAGATAGGAGAATTGCTTGAACCTGGGAGGCAGAGGTTGCAGTGAGCCAAGATCAAGCCACTGCACTCCAGCCTGGGTAACAGAGCAAGATTTCGTCTCAAAAACAAAAGTGGGGGTGGAATAGGGGGAAGCTGGGAAAAAAATTAATTAATTAAAATAGATAAATAAAAGATTTTCCAATCTAAGATTAAATAAGAGGTAGCTCAAAACTAAAAATAACTCCATGCTCACATGATACTGGTATTATAAAACAAAATTTTTCTTTTCTTTTTCTAAAGAGATAGAATTCTCACTATCACCCAGGCTGACATGCAGTAGCATGACCATGGCTCACTACAGCCTCGAACTCCTGGGCTCAAGCTACCCTCTCATCAGCCTCCTGAGTTGCTGGGCTACAGTCATAACTAGATTTTAACTGCACCTAGTTAAAATCTATTATTTTATTTTATTTTATTTTATTTTAAGATGGGGTTTCACCATGATGGCCAGGCTGGTCTTGAACTCCTGACCTCAGGTGATCCACCCACCTCAGCCTCCCAAAGTGCTAGGATTACAGGCGTGAGCCACCGCACCCGGC
>CAUYLG010031089.1:0-22080 GCA_963573385.1 Cacajao melanocephalus | reverse complement strand
CACCTCCCCGACAGGCCCTGGTGTGAGATGTTCCCCTCCCTGTGTCCGTGTGTTCTCGTTGTCCAACTCCCACTTATGAGTGAGAACATGTTTGATTTTCTGTTCCTGTGTTAGTTTGCTGAGAATGATGGTTTCCAGCTTCATCCATGTCCCTGCAAAGGACATGAACTCATCCTTTTTTATGACTGCATAGTATTCCATGGTGTAAATGTGCCACATTTTCTTTATCCAGTCTACATTGATGGGCATTTGGGTTGGTTCCAAGTCTTTGCTGTTGTGAATAGTGCTGTAATAAACATACATGTGCATTTGTCTTAATTTCTTCTAGGAAGCAAATTTTATTTTTTTTATTTTTTGAGATGAAGTCTGGCTCTGTCACCCAGGCTGGAGTGCAGTGGCATGATCTCGGCTCACTTCAACTTCCGCCTCCTGGGTTTAAGTGATTCTCCTGCCTCAGCTTCCTGAGTAGCTGGGACTACAGGCACCCGCCACCACACCTGACTAATTTTTGTATTTTTAATAGAGACAAGGTTTTACCCTGTTGGCCAGGCTGGTCTTGAACTCCTAACCTCAAATGATCTGCCTGCCTCAGCCTCTCAAAGTGCTGCGATTATAGGCATGAGCCACTACCCCTGGCCTAAGTTTTATACAAAATAGATTAACATTAATGCACAGCAAAGAATGGAGGGATATCCCAAAATCAAGCTAATAAATTTGAAAGAACCTGGGACTCAGTCTTCTAGAGTACGACTGTTAAACCTATGATGCTCTTAAAGGACTTTTACTTAAATCCTCCCTTGTAACAGGGATTATCATCTGCACCTATAATATTGAGAATAGCCAATAGCTTTGCAGACTCTACCGTGAAAATAAAACACAACTAATAAAAGTCACAAAACAATCACATGATTTTAGTTTTTCAAAATTCCAGGTATCGTTCCTTTATTAAATAAATGTGATATTGAGTTTTGGCAAGATAATAGTAAAACAACCAGATATTTTAATAGCTGTAGATTTCTTTGGTTAATTCTGTGATACCAAGATTTCCAGGCTTGCATAATTTGTTAAATTCAAAATACCTTGGCCAGGCACAGTGGTTCATGCCCTAAATCCCAGCACTTTGGAAGGCCAAGGCAGGTAGATCACCTGAGGTCAGGAGTTCAAGACCAACCTGACCATCATTTTGAAACCCCGTCTCTACAAAAATTAGCTAGGCATGATAACAGGTGCCTGTCATCCTAGCTACTTGGACGGGTGGGGCGGGAGAATCACTTGAACCTGGGAGGCATAGGTTGCAGTGAGCCGAGATTGCACCACTGCACTTCAGCCTAGGCGACACAGTGAGACTCCATCTCAAAAAAAAGAAAAAAAGGCTGGGCATGGTGACCCATGCCTGTAATCCCAGCACTTTGGGAGGCCGAGGCAGCTGGATCACGAGGTCAGGAGTTCCAGACCCGCCTGGCCAACATGGTGAAATCCTGTCTCTACTGAAAATACAAAAATTAGACAGGCATGATGCTGGGCACCTGTAATCCCAGCTACTTGGGAGGCTGAGGCAGGAGAATAGCTTGAACCTGGGAGGTGGAAGTGGCAGTCAGCCAAGATTGTGCCACCGTACTCCAGCCTGAGTAAGAGTGAGACTCGGTCTCAAAACAAAAAAAAATTCCTTAACTCAGAGAAAGGAAAATTGTTTTTGAAAAAATTCATGTTTATTTAAATGGTCTTCTAAATCCACCGCATGCTTTAACTCTTATCGTAAGACTCGACCCATGCATGATAATGGTCTGTAACCTGTGTTTCTGCTCTACCTTGGAAGCCTCTGGAAGATAGGGGCTGGTCTTTATATGCCAGTGTCCATCACAGAAGACCTGCTTAGTCCCTGATCTTTAGACCTTTGATTTAGATCTTGTTTTCTTCATTTATTCAACATTGGAGAGCAAAACTGGATACATTTCTTTCCATGCTTTGAAAATGCCACATAGACTGAATGTGTGGAAAATTCTGTTGTGCGCTTTTCCTCAAGCTGTTGGTGTTAGAGGAACTCATTAACGAGCAACTTTTATAAGTAGGAACATCTGGTTGAATGAACCCACTGTGGTATTAAAAAGAGGAAGAAAGGAAGAGGAAAAAAGAAAACAGATGGTCAGACAGAAATTTGTTCATTTCTGGATTTACCTGTATAAAAACAATTCTTTGCTCAGGTGATTTGAAGACTTTATATCTAAGTTATTCATGTACTTTTTTTTTTTTTTTTTTGACAGAGTCTCGCTCTCTCTCCCAGGCTGTAGTGCAGTGGCGCGATCTCGGCTCACTGCAACCTCTGCTTCCTGGGTTCAGATGATTCTCCAGCCTTGGCCTCCCGAGTAGCTGGGATTACAGACATGTGCCACCACGCCTGGCTAATTTTTAATATTTTTAGTAGAGATGGGGTTTCACCATACTGGCCAAGCTGGTCTTGAACTCCTGACCTCAAGTGATCCACCCGCCTTGGCCTCCCGAGAGCCCCTGGCAAATCACTGGTGTAAGTCCAAGAGTTCAAAAGCTGAACTTGGAGTCTGTTGTTCAAGGGCAGGAGGCATCTGGCATGGGAGAAAGATGGAGGCTGGAAGATTCAGGCAGTCCAGTCCTTCCAAGTTCTCTGCCCACTTTTATTCTAGCCACGCTGGCAGCTGATTAGATGGCACCCTCCCATACTGAAGGTGGGTCTGCCTCTCCCAGTTCACTGACTCAAAGTTACTCTCCTTTGACAACACCCTCACCGCCACACCCAGGAACAGTAATTTGCATCCTTCAATCAAGTTGACACTCAATATTAACCATTACACCCCCTAACCAGTCTCCCTTTCCCTGCCCCTGCCACTATCAGCTTGTTTTCAGTGCAGCTATCAAAACATGACTCAAAGCATGCCATTCCTGTACAAAAAAACCTTCACAGCTCCCATCCCATTCATAGAAGTTCAAGTCCAAAATGTCCATCATTCTCTCCCTGACATCTCCCACTACAGTCTCCCTGCTGACTCCTATGCAGCCGCACAGTTCTCTGTGTTATCCTCCCTCTAACTTCAACGAGGACAGGGAATTTATGCATACAACAGCATGAGCACAGTGTCAGGCACATAGTAGGTACTTAGTACATAGTGATGCTTGTATGTGTATAATTTGGGTGCTATATGCATAAATGACAAGGAAATTGTGTGGATTTGCTTAGGGAGTGAGCCTGTAGTAAAAGTTTTCAATGGCTGTTCCCCCACCTCAGCCTCTCAAAGTGCTGGGATTGCAGGTGTGAGTGACCACACCCAGCCTGATTATACTTTTATAGATACAACACAATTCTGTTGTTATTATAAAGACAGAGTCTCCTTATGTTGCCCAGGCTGGTCTCGAACTCTTGGATTCACGTGATCCTCTCAAAGTGCTGGGATTACAAGTGTGAGCCATCACACCTGGCCAACACAATTTATTCACTGAAAAAATACTGAGGCCCGGTGCAGTGGCTTACCCCTGTAATCCCAGCACTTAGGGAGGCCAAGGCGGATCACCTGAAGTCAGGAGTTCAAGACCATCCTGGCCAACATGGTGAAACTCTGTCTCTACTAAAAATACAAAAATTAGCCAGGCATGGTGGTGCATGCCTGTAGTCCCAGCTGCTTGGGAGGCTGAGTCAGGAGAATCGCTTGAAACTGGGAGGCAGAGGTTGCAGTGAGCTGAGATTATGCCACTGCACTCCAGCCTGGGCGACAGAGCAAGACTCCATCTCAAAAAAAAAAAAAAATTAGATCCTGCTCTTGTGAACTTTACATTCTTTTAGACAGACAGTAAACAATAGACCTAACAAATAGATAAATTATACAGTATGCTAGGAGGTAGCACATGTTATGGCGAAAAGATAAAGAGCAGATAACCAGAGATGGCGGTGGCTGGAGGGCAGCTTGCCAAAATACACAGGAATTTGAAGCAGGGGAGGGAGATAGCTAAGTTGAAATGCAGAAAGACGCCCCAGGCAGAGAAAATAACAAGACCTAGGGCTTCAAGACATCCATGAGCTTGATGCCTCTGGGGGAGAGCAAGGAGACCAGAGTGGCCACCGTGGAGTGAGTGACAGGGAACATGTGAGCAAAGAAGGTCAGAACTCGGTGGGGGGCTGGGACGTGTAGGGTGAGCCCTTGTAAAAATGATAGCTTTCACTGAAGAGAGAGATGGGAGCCACCAGAAGGCCTTGAGTACAGGTGTGATGTGATCTGTCCTGTGTATTATTAGGGTCATTCTGTTTGCTGGGCTGTTTGTTGTCTTTAGCAGCTTGTGTACACGGGCAGGGCGTGGGGCTGGGCCACAGAAGAGGCTGTGGAGTAACCCTAGGGGCTCAGTCAAGGGCAGTGGTGGTGGAGGCGGTGAGAGGTAGTCATGTTTGGGATGTTTTGAGCCAGCATGATTTCCTGACGTTCTGGATGTGAGGTGCAGGAGAAATCGACGAATCAAAGACGAGGCCAAGCTTTGGCCTGAACAACTGGAAGGGCGGGGCTGCCATCAGCTCACCGTAAAAGGAGATGTGCAACCCTAGTCAATATTTGTGCTAGGAAAAAAAACCCAACATATTCAGAACTGACTGGATGCCCAGCCTATATACTCCCTATGCACTTTTTTCTTTATCTCATACAACTTTCATGTATGAGCATGGATCTCTGTTTTCCAGACAAGGAAACTAAAGTTCAGTAAGGCTGAGGAACCTGCCCAACCTAGTCAGTGTAGAGCCAGGATTCAATTCCAGCCCTTTTTGGCTCCAATGTGCATTTATTCTTTCTTCTAGAGCACTCTAGAAACATTCTTTCTCAACTGGAATCTTATATGCCGGCACTCTTAGTATTTGTTGTTTTTTTTTTTTTTGAGTTGGGGCTCTCACTCTGTCACCCAGGCTGGAGTGCAATGGTGCAATCACAGCTCACCGCAGCCTCCAACTCCTGGTCTCAAGTGATCCTCCTGACTCAACCTCCCAAGTAGCTACGACTACAGGCATGCACCACCATGCCTAGCTAATTTTTGTATATTTTGTAGAGACGGGGCCTCCCTATGTTGCCCAGGCTCGTCTTGAACTCCTAACTTCAAGCAATCTTCGCACCCTGGCCTCCCAAGTGCTGGGATTACAGGTGTGAGCCATGTTGCCCAGCCTGCTTCTTTCTCATATATACTACTGTCTCTATATCAGTGAAAATTAATTGTTGATTAATGCATGTTGCTGTCTTCTGAATTTCCCCTCTTCTATGTCAATAGATACTTTAATATCTTCATATCTACAATCCACTCAATTACCCATTTATTCAATTTGAGTGGTCTCTTCCTGTTGTTTATGGTCTAATATAGCTTGAACACACTGCTACTTAAAACTGTTAAAGCCAGGTTGCTTTTTGCTTTATGGTGCTGTCATTTTTAAATTGTAGATAAATTCTAACTATAAGTATTTAAATAGCTATGGTTTCCAAGTACTGGTGTGTGAATGACCAACCTGTAGTCTATCTGTATTTTTGCTATGTTGACTTCTGAACCATTGTATTTATTTTTTACGTCTGGACTTACAATAGCGACAGATGATCTGTTAATCAGGAATGCCAGATAAACTATGTTTTTACATCTTGCTAGACTTGTATTATTATTGCATGGACGTATTTAACAAAAGATATTGATGAAATCTGGAAATGCGAGCAGCTTAGGCCACGTGAATGAATGCCTTTGCCTGCTAACATCTTCAGCCTTGAGCATGTGCGGTGTGGGGTCGGGGAACTAGTCTGAGATACTTGGTTAGATGCCTTTATTGTCCATTGAGAAGAGGGGGCTACAGACGTTTTATTATCCCATTGCAGAAAGCCATACCAAATATTTCATTTTAGAAGGGTGAATGTGGGCTGAGTGTGGTGGCTCATGCTTATAATCCCAGCACTTTGGGAGGCTGAGGCGGGAGGATGGCTTGACCCCTGGAGGTTGAGGCTGCAATGAGCCTAGATCACACCACTGCAGTCCAGCATGGTGACAGAGTGAGACCCTGTCTCAAATTTTAAAAGAAAGGAAGAAAGAATAAATAGAAGAGCAGCATTGTCCACAGAGAGCTTCGTGATTAAGAAAGCCAGTAAGTATGTATAGTACTTCCTCTGGCATGTGGGCTACATGCAAACTACAGCTGTTCAGAACGCCTCAAGGCTTTTCAACCTTAGCTTTTAGTTTCAATTATAACTTAAACTAAATGGAATCCTGTTCACCTTCAGTCACTCTCCGGTATTCTCAAATGGTGCAAAACTTAAGGAGGCTCTGCCTCTCAGGATCCTGCAAAAGCAGGATTGATATCGCTCAGCCTTGATTCCTTACATTTTCCATCCTGATGGCCAGATTTTCCTCACCTTAATGCCAACCCTGAGTCACATTACCCTGATCTGTTTATCACAGTCTGAAACCACCCTGTTCATTTATTTACTAATATCAGTAAATTATTTGAGATGGAGTCTCCCTATGTTGCCCAGACTGGTCACCAACTCCTGGGCTCAAGGGAGTTAATCTCCCAAAGTGCTAGGATTAACAGATGTGAGGCACCATGTTCAGCCCATACTCTTTTATTTTATTGTGATATAGAGTCTTGCTCTGTCATCCTGGCTGGAGTGCAGTGCACAATCATGGCTTACTGTTGCCTCTACCTCCAGGGCTCAAGGCATCTCCTGACCTCAGCCTTCCAAGGACCTGGGACTATAGGCACATGCCACCATGCTTGGTCATTTTCTAATTCCAGCATCCTTCTACATATATTAGCTGCCTTCTGCTGTAAGAATTTTTTCTTTACCTCATCTGTGAAACGTGGGTCTCACCACCTGCGGAAGTCTGACCTGCAGACCCTGACTCAACGAGGGATGAGTGAATGCACTCTCACGCAATTATAGTGTTTCAAGTGGGCTAGGGATGGCCGTTGGCTGCTTTCAGAGGGTGAAATGCAACCAATCGACCCAGACCCTTTGTCTGTCCACACATTTATTCCCTTAAGATTTTACAACAGAGGTTCTAAGTTAACATACTTGTGGATAATTAACGGTTAAGAGAATGGTTTTATGGCTGGTAAAAGCTTTAGGTTCCGGGGCCCAGAGTAAATACTATTAACAGGTAATTCCCCTTTGATCTTCCGGGAGCCACCTAGCACAGCATTAACATGAGTAAACAGTCAGTGTGGAGACAAATGGATGTAGGGTAAACAGACTTCAAGGCCTTTGATCATCTTTATCTCTCCCTGATTTAAAGGACTGGCTGGCTACCTTCGGCCTTCTGAAGGTTTTATAGCAACACATGTGTTTTTATTTATAAATAAATCAATCCATATTGACCCATGAGTTTTAATTTTGCTCAATAGGTTATAATGCTTAACTATTACTATTTATTTTCTTGGTCAAAAATTGTTCCATATTTTGCCAGTGGGAGCCCTTTCAAACTGGTTCCTTTGTCCTCTTGATGTGTCACTATCATTCTTTGAGCACTTCCTTGCTTTCTAGCACAAGGAGACATTTCAGTTTTTTTATTGTACTCTCCTCATGTCAGCTGTGGTATCTGCCATTTCTTCAAAAGACTGTGGTTCCTTTCATGGTAATTAGAAACCAGATCCAGTGTGGGTGTGTTCACTGCTTCCGTGGCGGCTCTCCTTCTAGGCCTTCTCAATGGAGAGAGCTTAGGAAATATTAATAGCTGTATATCTCAACACTTACAGATATACTTACACGTATACCTACATACCTGCACACACAGATGTGTGTTTCTGTACCTCTATTCTGCATTCTTCATAACTTTAATTCCAATCTGACACTACAGGGCTCATATATCACCCTTCCTTTCTAGATTTATAACTCACTTCTGCAACGGTGAGAAGCCTATCTCCCATTATTCATAATAAATCTGTTTATTTGTTGAATCCTAGAATATACAGAAAATAGTTTCGGATCTCCTAATGCATACCTCTAGGAAGAAGAGGAGGGAAGAGGTGGTGGAGGAGGAGGAGAAGGGAGAACAAGAAGTTGTTTTCTAATTCACGTTCAATATTTAGAGTTAATCATCTTGGCCGGGTACAGTGGCTCACACCTCTAATCTCAGCACTTTGGGAGGCTGAGGCAGGTGGATCACTGGAGGTTAGGAGTTCAAGACCAGCATGGACAACATGGTGAAAAAAAGGTGGAGGTTGCAGTGAGCTGAGATCACACCACTGCACTCCAGCCTGGGTGACAGAGTGAGACTGTCTCAAAAAAAAAAAAAAAAAAAGTATATTTTAATGTAGGGTTATTTCAAATCTTTTTTTTCTTATTTACTTTCTTTTTTTTTTTTTTTCTTGAGGAAGGGTTCTGTTATGTAGCCCAGGCTGGAGTGCAGTGCCATGATCTTGGCTCACTGCAACCTCTACCTCCTGGGCTCAAGTGATCCTTCCTCCTCAGCCTCCCGAGTAGCTAGTACTATAGGCATGTGCCACCACACCCAGCTAATTCTTTGTATGTTTTGTAGAGACAGGGTTTCGCCATGTTGCCCAGGCTGGTCTTGAACTTCTGAGCTCAAGCAATCCACCTGTCTTGGCCTCCCAAAGTACTGGGATTACAGGCATGTGCCACTGTGCTTGGCCCTTCTTATTTAATTATGTTTAAAGAACGAAGTCCTAATTATGCAATGATGTAAAATGTGTGCCTGGTCTCTGAAAATGTGAGGTATATATCATTCACACGGCTCCTTACAAATTTTTCAGAAAGATTTTAACATCGTTTTACGAAGACTGAGATTATGCTTGTGTGAATTTGAACCATTTAAAACTTTGGTAACATAATGGATGAAGAGTAAGAAGAAACTTTTACATATATTTTTAGATTTCACATCTTCAAAGCCAGTAGACAAAGGTACTTTTTAAAAACAATCTAATGTCTTCTTTTAAAAAAACTAAAAATAAAAAAATTTGTAAATCTGGTGTTTTATATGTTGAAAGGTATTAAGAAGAGTATACAATTAAGCACCTAATTGTGTTGAAAATGCAACTGCACATTTAGAAAATCTCCCTAGTTTGTGAATTGCTTCTGTGCTCTTATAATCATTTCAATTGCCCTTTAATATCTCTAAACTGTGTCTGCATCTTAATGCATCCAGTGGAAGCTTCTAATTAAGTGCATAGTGCTGGATTTATTTACACCTATTGCCCAAGTCTCAAAACTAAGTCACAGCTGGATCTATGAAAGCAGTTACATCTCAGAGAATAAAACACCATTACAGAATTTATTCCAGTGTTTACACTCGTGTCTAGAAGCCAAATACTGAAAAGAACATAAAAGGAAGTGTGTGTGCTTTGAATACGTTTTGAAGCCTACTTAACTTTTTTTTTTTCCCCCGTCAGGGGCGTTATTAGAGTTAATTTAGTGAACAACAAAAAAACATGATTCAATATAATCTTCTAGGCATCTCTGATGAAGTGAAGGAAATTAGTTTTTACCTAAAGCCAACTGGTGATTTCAACAAAGTCAAGTTAAAAGATAGGGCATTGAAGATACAGAGTGTCTAAGAAGACACGTATTTATTCATTTGTTCATCCACTTATTGATTCAGATATCCTCTTTACATTTTTAGGTGCTGGCACTAATTTAAGCAAAACACTAGAGATACAGCAGTTGCCTCCTGGACATTACATTGCAATATAAAGAAATGAAACAGGGAAATGTAGCTGAAACTCTGGTGTCAAGTGACAATTGATAATCTATTTACAACTTAATAAAAATTCCAAAGTCTTTGAGGAATATATAGGATTTCATAAGAAGGAAAAGTCCATCTTCCTGAGAAAATTTAGTTAATTAGAGATGACTCCTTACTTAGGTTGAGTGGGGATTATTGAACAGAACATGGAAACTGTTAGTTAAAGACCAGTTAGATGGATGGGTCAAGAGGCCCTGGGGGTTGTGTCAGTCATTCTCAAATGTATTCAAGAGAAACCAAGCAAAATAGTGAAACAAGCCACTGTGGAGGTAGGGTCCATATGGTTTGTACAGGACGATAAAAGTTTGGAGGGAAAAAGAGAAGGCTTTCCCTGCTTCATCCTCTAGGCATTTTGGCTAAAGAGACATGATTGAAAAAGAAGTGGTTGATGCCCTAAGTGGGGAGGATAGTGAGAAGAGCTGGCTGTGGTCTCACTTGGGTTGGATTGTCTGTGTCCTGGGTCCTTTCCTTTTCCCTTCTCTCTTTCCTTTTCTTTCTCCTTACTTTCCTCTTTCCTTTCTCTTTCTTTCCTTCTGTCTTTCCCTTCCCTTCCCTTTTCTTTTTCTTCCCTCTCACTTCCTCATCCTCTCCTCTCCTCTCCCCTTCCCTTTTGTTTTTCTTCCCTTTCCCTCCTCCCCTCCCCTTTCTTTTCCTGTCTGTTCACATCCTCATTTTGGTAGAACACCTCCAATAAACTTCTTTTTTTGTTTGTTTCTGAGATGGAGTCTCGCTCTGTCGCCAGGCTAGAGTGCAGAGGCGCCGTCTTGGCTCACTGCAACCCCCACCTCCCGAGTTCAAGTGATTCTCCTGCCTCAGCCTCCCCAGTAGCTGGGATTACAGGCCTGCCACCACACCCAGCTATTTTTTGTATTTTTAGTAGAGACGGGGTTTCACCTTGTTGGCCAGGATGGTCTTGATCTCTTGACCTCGTGATCACCCGCCTCGGTCTTCCAAGGTGCTAGGATTACAGACCTGAGCCACCGCCCCTGGCCTTCCATAAACTTCTTAAGGAAGAATGCCTGGGAGATGATTATGTTTTAGTCTGTGATTTGGTTAGGCTTTTTTCCCCACCCAAATCTCATCTTGAATTGTAATCCCTGTAATTCCCACATGTCAAGGGAGAGACCAGGTAGAGGTAATTGGATCATAGGGGAGGTTTCCCCCATGCCGTTCTTGTGATAGTGAGTGAGTTCTCACGAGATCTGATGGTTTTATAAGGGGCTCTCCCTCTTCACTTGGCACTTCTCCTTCCTGCCACCTTGTGGAGAAGGTGCCTTGGTTCCTTTTCACCTTCCACCATGATTGTAAGTTTCCTGAGGCCTCCCCAGCCACGCTGAACTGTGAGTCAATTAAACCTCTTTCCTTTATAAATTATCCAGCCACAAACAGTTCTTTATAACAGTATGAAAATGGACTAATACAGTCTGTGTGTGTCAGAAATATTTTCCATTGTATGTCAAATGACTACCCAGGCATGGTGTCACGTGTCTGTAATCCCAGTTATGTGGGAGGCTAAGGCACAAGAATTGCTTGAACACAGAAGGCAGAGGCTGCAGTGAGCTAAGAATGCACCACTGAAGTCCAGCCTGGGCCATAGAGTAAGACAGGCTCTGTCTCAAAATAAACAAATAAATAAAAGTAAATTAAATAAAAAGGCCAGGCACGGTGGCTCACACCTATAATCCTAGCATTTTGGAAGGCTGAGACAGGTGGATCACCTGAGGTCAGAAGTTCAAGACCAGCCTGGCCAACAAGGTGAAACCCTGTCTCTACTAAAAATACAAAAATTAGCCAGGCATGGTAGCAGTTGCCTGTCATCCCAGCTACTTAGGAGGCTGAGGCAGGAGAATCGCTTGAACCTGGGAGGTGGAGGTTCCAGTGAGTCAAGATCGTGCCATTGTACTCCAGCTGGGTGACAAAAGTGAAACTCCATCTCAAAAAAAAAAAAGCATATATATGTGTATATATGTGTGTGTGTGTGTGTGTGTGTGTGTGTGTGTGTGTGTGTGTATATAGCCTATAATTTTAGGTTGTGTTCCTTTGAGGCCAAGCCTGTCTGGATGCAAAGTTGGGCACCTTTCTTTACAAGCAGGCTGCTGTCTTCTTTTCCAAATGGCCTAGAGTTAGTGTTTCTATTGTGTGAGCACCTGAGTCCAGAGGGGGCAGAGAAGGTAAATGTGAAGGAGGGGGAGAAGAATTCCTAATATGCATTGTTATTCTTTTCCAATCAAAATACTAAATTCTTTATCCGGATTATTTTATTTAATCCTTTTAAGAACCCCTTGAAGTAGGAATTTATTTTTGTTCCCATTTTATAGGTTAAAAAATGATCCTCATATTCTGTATTCCCAAACATATCCTGCCCAGCAATTCTGAGATCCCACAGGTGGCCAAAAGGAGGGGCTGAGGAACAAGTTCATGACAGCCTAGGGTAGAAAGAGCTTGGACTTTGGCCCCAGACTTATCTTGGTTTGAATTCCAGTGCTGCTACTGACTGGCTATGTTAACACTTGCAAGTTATGCAAACATTATGGACATTCACTGGTTTTATTATCTGTAAAATCAAAACCAGTGTACAATAATATAATGTATGTAAAGATTAAGACATGTAAAGTAGCTAGCCCAGTACCCACGGTGGATAGTAAATATTGGTTTCTTTCTGCTTCCTTCTTTCCATTGGAGATGATGGAGTGATTGGAACTTGAAGCTGCTTTGTGGAAGGAGATGGAGGAGACGGAGCCTTCATGGGAAGTACCCTGGGAGGCAAATCACCCCTCAGTGGCAAGTTGCCATGTGTAGACTGGTTGTTGCATCCTGAGTTCCTGGTTCATGGCCTAAAAAGAATGTAGGGTGAGGCTGGGCACAGTGGCTCACACCTGTACTCCCAATACTTTGGGAGGCCGAGGTGGGAGGATTGCTTGAGTCCAGGAGTTTGAGATCACCGTGGGTAACATAACAAGATGTCATCTATACAAAAAATACAAAAATTAGCCTGGCGTGATGGTACGTGCCTATAGTTCCACCTTCTCAGGAGGCTGAGGCAGGAGGATCTCGGGCCTGGGAGGCTAAGGCTGCAGTGAGCAAGATCATGCCACTGCACTCCAGCCTGCGCAATGAAGTGACACCCTGTCTCAAAAAAGAAAAGAGAAAGAATGTAAGGTGTTTTTTACAAAAGGCTGGTACTGGACAGTGCCAGTCTGTTCTCTTAGCCCTTAGAGTACTTGTTACCAGGCTAGGCTCAGTGACTCACGCCTCCCAATACTTTGGGAGGCCGAGGAGGGCAGATCATGAGGTCAGGAGTTCTAGACCAGCCTGGCCAATATGGTGAAACCCCATCTCTACTAAAAATACAAAAATCAGCTGGGCATGGTGGTACATGACTGTAGTCCCAGCTACTCAGGAGGCTAAGGCAGGAAAATTGCTTGAACCTGGGAGGCGGAGGTTGCAGTGAACCGAGATCGCGCCACTGCTCTCCAGCCTGGACGACAGAGCTAGACTCCATCTCAGAAAAAAAACTTGTTACCCTCTAGTCTCCTGGATGAAGGAACTATAAAGACTGAATGAACAGGGCTGGAGGTGTAGGTGAGGCCTCACTCTCCAAGCGTGGGCAGGATGGCCCAGCACGGGCGACACCCTCCAATGGAGCTGCTGGGCTGAGAATCAAGGTCCAGAAAGGAAGAGTGTCTAGAGCCCAGGAACATTCTTCAAGGGGGATCCTTTTTTTTTCAGACGGAGTTTCACTCTGTCGCCCAGGCTGGAGTGCAGTGGTGTGATCTTGGCTCACTGCAACCTCCTCATCCCGGGTTCAAGTAATTTTCTTGCCTCAGCTTCCTGAGTAGCTGGGAACTACAGGCACTCACCACCACACCCAGCTAATTTTTTTTTTTTTTTTGTATTTGTAGTAGAGACGGGACAGAGTGAAACTAATTAAAAAAAAAAGGAAATATTCGGAAAGGCAGCAACAAAATATAGAATGAATGAATGAAGTTTCTAAGAACTTCATTCATAAAGTCCTGGTGCAGAAAGAACATTTTCCCACATAATGCCTTCAATTTTCTTTAGATCAGAGCAGGGAAAAAGGCCCTTACTGGTAGCTATTACTCAAAATGAACACAGGAGGTCTCCCCTGCCATGCCTTGGCCTAAAATGACCTTGGTTTTCTTTGAAAGTCGTCTGCATCTACCTCATACGACTGTTAACTTAGTCTTTAAGGTCCAGAACAAAAACAGAAAACATTTATGTGCTGCTCTGGGAGATTCGTTTTACCAGATATCCAACTCTGAGCTAATATCCAGACTCTCACTTTGCCTGAAAGTGTAGGTTTTATGCCAGAGAACGATCTAGGCAAACGTTCAATGATGACTAAATGGGAGAAATGGAAACTGTAAGACACTCCCAGTAATGTCCTAAGAAAAATGATTTCCTGTGTTGCACAAGGAGCCTCGGGTAAGCAAACACCCCACTGCTATGGCCTGGGAGGGGGGACACCATTTGAGAAGCGATTCAAAGGGACAAGAATGAGGGTGGGCATGGTGGCTCATGCCTGTAATCCTGGCAGTTAGAGAGGCCAAGGCAGGAAGATGACTTGAGCCCAGGAATTTGAGACCAGCCTGGGCAACACGGTGAGGACCTGTCTTTATCAAAAAAAAAAAAAAAAGAAAAGAAAAAAGAAAAGAAAAATTAGCTCGGCCTGGTAGTGCATGCCTGTGGTTTCAGCTACTTGTGGGGCTGAGCTGGGAGGACCCTTTCAGTGCAGGAAGTTGAGGCTGCAGTAAGCTATAATTGTACCACTGTACTCCAGCCTGGGTGACAGAGTGAGAACCTATGTTGAGAGAGAGAGAGAGTGAGAGAGAGAGAGAGGGAGGAGCGGGGCTGTGTTCACAAGTTCTTTATTGATGAGGACTAATGAGGTTTAGGTGCCATTCTGTGCAGTAAGCTGAAAGAAAGAGTTTCTTTTCTAATAAAATTCAATCTGTTTATCAGAACCCAGCAGGCCTGCCTCGCCTGGGTCTAGATCTCCTCTCACTTGGTCCTGCCTCCGTTCAGTCTCAGGTATTCTCTGTCTCTCCCACGTCCTTCACCTGGCTGGACCCCTTTCAGGCTTCATGTTAAAGGTTTCTTCCTTAGAGAGTCTCTCCCAGAATTCCCCCATCTCAGTAGATTTCCCCATTATTCTCTATCACTTGCACCTGGTTTTATCCATCAACAATCTTATCCAATATCCAATTATATTATTATTATTATTTGAGACAGAGTCTTGTTCTTGTCCCCCAACCTGGAGTGCGATGGTGCAATCTCGGCTCGCTACAACCTCTGCCCCAGCAATCTCAGCTCACTACAACCTCTGCCCCAGGGGTTCAAGCAATTCTCCTGCCTCAGCCTCTGGAATAGCTGGGATTACAGTCACATGCCACCACACCTGACTAGGTTTTGTATTTTTAGTAGAGATGGGGTTTCATCATGTTGACCAGCTGGTCTTGAACCCCTGACCTCAGGTGATCCACTCACCTTGGCCTCCCAAAGTGCTGGGATTACAGACGTGAGCCACTGTGCCCGGCCCAGTTACATTATTTTTGTTTGCATATAGTTTATTTTTGGTCCCTCCACTAGATTATAAACTCACCAAGGGCAAAAGTACCATCTGTTTCATTCACCGGTGCATACCGTTAAAAGGAAAACTTCAGCTGAATTAAATTTAAAGGAGTTTAATTGATAATGAATGATTCGCAAATCGGCAGACCCCAGAATCACAGCTGATTCACAGAAATCAGCAGACCCCAGAATCACAGCTGATTCACAGAAACTCTAGGGATGCCTTATGGTCAGAACAAACTTATAGACAAAAAAAGGGAAGCAATGTACAGAAATCGGCAGTGAGATGCTGAAACAGCTGGATTGGTTACAGGTTGGCATTTGCCTTATTTGAACACAGTTGGAGCACTCAGCAGTCTATGAGTGGTTGAAGTACGGCCACTGGGATTGACGCAGGTATTGTTGCAGGCACATGCTCCCAAGTTAGGTTTTCAGTCTTGCCTGCCTATTAAGCCAGGTTACAGTTTGTCTATAAGGATTCAAATATAGAACTACGGAGTCCTTTTCAGGCCACATTTAGTTTGCTTTAACAATGTGTACCTAGCACAGCGCCTAGCACATAGTAGGTACTTAAAGTAGAATGGCTGAATTGAACTTGATAAGGCAATAAGTAATGGTGGATGAATGAGGGGTTGTGAATAAGGAAAGTCGCTCTAGGAGTCTCTAATCATTTAACAATTATTAATAAATTAATAGACAATTAATCCAAGCTCTCCAGTCATTTATGTCAAAAAGCTAGGTATATTCTCTGCCTTGGATCTGGTATTCTCTACCTTCAAGGCTTCACCTGTGATGGGAGAAATAAGTGTGAACCAAGTCATTGTGAGTTTGAGGCTGAAGTGAACAGAAAAATAATGCACTCTGAAGCCTGTGGAATGTTTGTCATGGGCAGAGAGAGTTGGAACTCTAATGCCTCTACTGTTTGTGAGTCAGATACAGTCCAAGTAAGTTCTTTGTGTTTGCCTAGGACAATGGTTCACAAACTTTGGTATCAACAAGGATAGTTAGCTTTTATTTATTTATTTGTAACAGATGGGGGCTATGCACCCTGAAGGAGGAGAGAGATTTAAAGTTCAGGAACACAACAAGATGAAAACAAAATTTTTGTTTTGAGATAGGGCCTCACTCTGTTGCCCAGGCTGGGGCACAGTGGCTTTATGTTGGCTTACTGCAGCCTCAACCTCACAGACTCAAGTGATCCTCTCACCTCAGCCTCTTGAGTAGCTGGGACTACAGGCATATGCCACCACACCCAGCTAATTTTTTTTTTTTTTTTTTTTTTTTGTTAGTAGAGATGGGGTTTCACCAGGTTGCCCAGGCTGGTCTCAAACTCTTGAGCTCAAGTGATCCACCCACCCTGGCTGCCCAAAGTGCTGGGATTACAGGCATGAGCCACCGTGCCTGGCTAGAACAGTTAACTTTTTTTTTGAGATGGAGTTTTGCTCTTGTTGCCCAGGCTGCTGCAGTACAATGGCTTGATCTCGGCCCACTGCAATCTCCACCTCCCAAGTTCAAGCGATTCTCCTGCCTCAGCCTCCTGAGTAGCTGGGATTACAGGCATGCACCACCATGACCGGCTAATTTTTTGTATTTTTTTTTTTTAAGTAGAGACAGGGTTTCTCCATGTTGGTCAGGTTGGTCTCAAACTCCCGACCTCAGATGATCCACCCGCCTTGGCCTCCCAAAGTGCTGGGATTACAGGCATGAGCCACCGCGCCCAGCTTAGAACAGTTAACTTTTATCAAGCACTTGCTAGGTACCAGGCATCATGCTAAACACTTTTCAGGTAATTATTGTGGTGAATTATCATAAGAAATCTACGAGTTGGGTACTAATACTATCTCCATTTGCCGATGAGGAAACCGACTCACAGAGAGGTGCTATAATTAGTCCGAGGTTGCTGTGGCTTCAGTGTGCTGCCTCAGCGACTCTGTGCACACCAAGCCTGGGGCCACTGCTCTGGAGGAAGAGTTTCCATAGTTCCATAGCTTCCATGAAGCCTCAGCAGGACTTGGCCCACTGGGGTTTGAGTTCTCTCTTTGAATCAATGGAACTGTGACTGGGTTGCTGGACGCGAGGGAGGCTCAGCTCCCCCATGGGAGGTGCCCCGGTGTGCTCAGGTCCTTGGGCTCTCCTCCACCCAAGAATGGGTAAGAGGCTCTGGCGAGGTGCTATTGTTCAAATAAATATCCGACCCCAAGAATTTTGCAGAGAATGATTTATTTAGGCAGAGAGAAAGGGAGAAAGAGATAGAGTGAGCGAGCTCCCACACTGTCGTGGGAAGAGATCTCCGAGAGAGAAAATCCGCACAGGTGAGGGGCAGGAGGTCTTTTAATCTGGGGCTTACTCCCGCCCCATTCAAGTTCTCCTCGCATGAGAGGAGTTCTTTCAAACTTCCGTTGGAATGACTGATCTTTGATTCTGACATCTGATTGGTTGTTTGGCCCAGAGTCCTCCCATAGCTTTTCGCGGGCTTTTTGAAACAAAAGAAGCCCACCTGGCCAGTCTACCTTCCCGCACGAAGACCGACCTCTAAGTTCCCAGATGGAGACGTGAAAGAAGGCAGGTCAGGCATGTCGCTGGGAAGTTCTTGCCTTTGAAACCACGCCCCCTTGTGGACCCAGGAAGTGAACACAGTCCCTCAGAACCTTGGCCCATGTCCAGGGTGGCAACTCTACACCTCAGGCTGGACAAAGAGGTGTGAACGTGGTGTGCAGGACAGGGTGCCCTCTTCAGAATTTTGACCACAAACATCCAAGGTTTGGGTAGAATAAATACAGCCAAATGAGTGGAGGATGAAGAACAGGTATAAAGGAAAGCTCTAAGTCCAGATAAAACACGAACTGGAGGCTGCAAGGATGACAGCAATGGAAAGACCAGGGGCTTGAGAGGCAAGATAACCCAGACTTGAATGCCAGTGCTTTGCTAATGAGATAATCTTAACAAGTTACTTAATCATTCTGAGTCTGTTTTCTTGCTGATAAAAGAGTGATAATAACCTACACAGAAGACCTGGAACTATCTCAGTGCTTTCTAAAATGTGTAGGGAAAGAGGAAAAAAATGTCAAGGAAAAGAATGTGGTTTAAGCAAATAGATATTGGGAGGATGAGTTTGCAGAGAAAACCTCCGTGCTGATTGAATTCTGGCAATTGATTGCTTCACCCACGCCTGTAACTCTAGGTCAAAGGAACAGAATGTTTGATTTAAAGATAAGATCTCTGTCACCAGGCTGGGGTGCAGTGGCATGATCTCAGCTCACTGCAACCTCTACCTCCCAGGTTCAAGTGATTCTCCTGCTTCAGCCTCCTGAACAGCTGGGACTACAGGCGTGTGCCACCACATCTGGCCAATTTTCTGCATTTTTAGTAGAGACAGGGTTTCCCCATGTTGGCCAGGATGGTCTTGATCTCTTAACCTCGTGATCCACCTGCCTTGGACTCCCAAAGTGCTGGGATTACAGGCGTGAGCCACACCCAGCCTTTACTATTATTTTTTAAATAGAGATGGGGTCTTGCTATGTTAGCCAGGCTGGTCTTGAACTCCTGGGCTCAAGCAACCCTCCTGTCTTGGGCTTCCAAAGTGTTGGAATTACAGGCATGAGCCACTGCAATAGCCCTGATTATTTTAAATAGAAGAAGGTAAAGTATTTTCTCACATATATTTCTGAATGTGGGAAGCAGCCTACTGGCATTTTTTCAGGTAACAATCTCCACTTTACAGATCCACCAAATACCAGTATGCTTTTATATTACTTGCTCTGCAGAATCCTATGCATGTGACCACCCAAACCCGGCTCCTGTGTGCAATAAGTGTTCTGCTTGTTTGTTAAGTTTCATGTGAAATTCAAGTGGGGCTCACACTGCTGGTGATATCCCAGGGTTTTCCACTCAGCTCTCACCATTGCATTTATTTATTTATTTATTTATTTGGAGACAGAGTCTTGCTTTGTCACCCAGGCTGGACTACAATGGTTCAATCTCAGCTCACTGCAGCCTGTACCTCCTGGGTTCAAATGATTCTTGAGCCTCAGCCTTGTGAGTACTGGGATTACAGGTGCCCACCACCCAGCTAATTTTTTTGTATTTTTAGTAGAGACAGGGTTTTGCCATGTTGCCTAGGCTGGTTTCAAACTCCTGGCCTTAAGTCATCCACTCACCTCGGCCTCCCAAAGTGTTGGGATTATAGGCATGAGCTACTGCACCCAGAGCACAATTGCTTTTTTTTTGAGATGGGGTCTCACTCTGTCACCCAGGCTGGAGTGCAGTGGTGCCATCTCGGCTCACTTCAACCTCCGCCTCCTGGTTTTATCCATCAAAGATTTTATCCAATATCCAATTATATTATTATTATAATTATTTTGAGATGAAGTCTTGCTCTTGTCACCCAACCTGGAGTGCAGTCTCAGCTCACTGCAACCTCCACCTCCCAGGTTCAAGCAATTCTCCTGCCTCAGCCTCCTGAATAGTTTAGATTACAGACGCATGCCACCACGCCTGGCTAAGTTTCGTATTGTTAGTAGAGACAAGGTTTCATCGTGTTAGCCGGGATGGTCTCTGTCTCTTGACCTTGTGATCTACCTGCCTTAGCCTTCTAAAGTGCTGGGATTATAGGCGTGAGCCACCACGCCCAGCCCACCATTGCTTTTAAATATGCTGGTTAGACTACACATCTTCACATGCTTTGGAAAAAGGTATTTTGAGCACAGTGCATATGCAAGGAAGTTTTTTCATGCTTAATTTTATAATTTTAATTAACAATAATTGGTCAGGCATGGTGGCTCATGCCTGTAATCCCAGCACTTTGGGAAGCTGAGGTGGGTGGATCACAAGGTCAAGTGTTTGAGGCCAGCCTGGCCAATATGGTGAAACCCTATCTCTATTAAAAAAAAAAAAAAAAAGAAAAAGAAAAAAAGAAAAAATTAGCCAGTTGTGGTTGTGTGTGCCTGTAGTCCCAGCTACTCAGGAGGCTGAGGTAGAAGGATCGCTTGAACCTGGGAGGCGGAGGTTGCAGTGAGCTGAGATCACACCACTGCACTCCAGCTTGGGTGACAGAGTGAGACTACATCTCAGAAAAATAAATAAATAAATAAATAAAACAAAACAATAATTAACATTTACCACTAGTGTTACCAGAAAGGGATCCCTATCTAGACCCAAGAGAGGATTCTTGAACCTTACATGGGAAAGAATTCAGGGCAAGTCCAGAGAGTAAAAGTGAAAGCAAGTTAATTAGAGAAATAGAGAAACAAAAGAATGGCTACTTCATAGACAGAGCAGTAGTATGGGCTGCTCAATTGAGTATACTTATAGTTATTTCCTGATTATATGCTGAAGAAGGGGTGGATTATTCATGAGTTTTCTGGGAAAAGGGCAGAGATTTCCCAGAACTGAGGGAACAGACTCTATAGGGTAACTTCTATATAAGGTCTTTCAGACTATATAGACTATAGTTGTTTAGACTATATAGGATAACTTCTATGTAGGGTAACTTTACAAATGATACTTGTAAACTGTCATGGCACTGGTGGGAGTGCCTTTTAGCATGGTAACGTAACTGGGATATAATGAGCAGAAAGGATGACAAGAGGTCACTTTCATCAGCATCTTGGTTTTGGTGGTTTTGGCCAGCTTCTCTGCTGCATCCTGTCTAATCAGCAGGGTCCTTGTGACCTCTATCTCATGCTGACCTCCTATCTTATCCTGTGACTAAGAATGCCTAACCTTCTGGGAATGCAGCCCAGGAGGTCTCAGCCTTATTTTCCCAGCCCCTATTCAAGATGGAGTCACTTGGGTTCAAATACCTCTGATGGATGGGCATGGTGGCTCATGCCTGTAATTCCAGCACTTTGCGAGGCCGAGGCTGCTCGATCACCTGAGGTCAGGAGTTTGAGACCAGACTAGCTAACATGGTGAAACCCCATCTCTACTAAAAATACAAGAATTAGCTGAGCATGGTGACATGTGCCTGTAATCCCAGCTACTTGGGAGGCAGTGAGCCGAGATTATGCCACTGCACTCCAGCCTGGGCAACAGAGACTCTGTCTCAAAAAACAAACAAACAAACAAACAAACCACCTCTGACATTAGTAGTAATAACAGCTGTTCTTACTGAGTACTAACTAATCCTGCCAGCATCTTTAAAAGGCATATAAATTATTATCTTCATTTTACAGATGAGGAAACTGAGGCACAATGAAGTGAAGTATCTTGCCCAAAGTCACTTTGCTGGTAGGAGAAGAAGCTGGACCAGTGCTCAAGGCTTCTGGCTGCAAATGCTTCTCCCCTCCTGTAAGATAATTCAGGGCTCAGCACAGGGCTATGAACACACATTACCCTGGGTAGTGCTTAGCTCTCAAATGATTCCCTTTCCAACTCACTTGAGGGCTAGGTGACTAATTGTCCTCTGTCCTTCCCAACCCTCCAAGCCCCAACTGTGGTATGGATTTTGAATCACCATCCTTGAAGTTCGGTCCCTTGCCCAATATATACATTTATCTAGTGACTGCACTTATGCTGAGCCTATATATGGTCATAGGATTACACAGGTAGTTCATCTAAAAGCTACAAAACCAAAGATTACTCATCAGGAGCACCAGGGCTAACTAACAATTCTCTGGCTGATGTTGAAATTTAACACCAACTATGGAGTACAGTATGTCGGCTAGGGGGTTGGCAATGTGTGATACCATCAAGCTTCAGACCAAACTAAAGACCTTCCATGTATGAAGCTCTCTCCTACCCAGCTCTAAACATGGC